>JAKRZM010000852.1:61711-158270 GCA_036379175.1 Heliconius cydno galanthus
GGGCCTTTTCTTCCGCCAGATATCCTTAAGGTTATTTAAAATTGAAACTATCACTCAGAATTCTGCGGAGAATGGGGTACGGCAGTGTCTTAATATTAGGTTCCCAGGTTCCCTCTGCCTACACTGCTAAGTGGAGGATGCAGCGTAAAGCTTAAAAAATATACTATGTCAACGCAATTACTATATTGATATACAAATTTATTTTCCTAATATTATTTTTCTCGTATGTTCATCTTATCAATCACTCATAATGATTATACTTACTTCTGTACCCATTCCCTATAATAAACTTAAGAGTTATATTTTGCAACTTCAAGTCCACAGGAACGTTAAACGCCAGGAAACCGTTACTTAAGAGACATAATTAGGTGGTTAAGTAACACTTGCGCACTTCCGATTGGGTGTAGGAGTCACTGCGTTTTTGAAAGTCTTGGATATTATGATATTCTTTCTTTTAGATATCCGGCACGTACGGCATATTGCAGGGTCCGCAAAGGGAACCTAATGTTAAGACACTTAAATAGGGGAACACCAAGGTTTGTTAACACTAGATTTCCTCAACCTGCCCTTCTATAAATAGGAAATTCTTACCAAACGTAAGAAAATCTAAAGTTTGCCCCGGCACCAGAGCGAAAAAACTTAAATATTTAAGTTTCAATTTTCTCGAGAGGGAATCGAATACACTACCTGTTACGTTTACAGTCACACGCTTGGACCCCTGCGCCACGACTAGCCTCATATAATTTGTTCAATAGTAATTATGAAAATCTCGAAATTCTAATTAAGAAAGTCTCAAAAGACATAAATAAACGTGGCTACAACATAAAGAAGCGTTTTAACTGTGACATCGACGCAATCGGAAACAGCACCACGCCATTAGTGGCAAATCACTAACACATGAAGATAAAATAAAAAAAAAGTGCATTCCATTTTGTTTTTATAAAACATGGCAACATTGGAAAAAATATCTGCACGTGTATCGAGGGCAATTTCGTGCGGTTTTAAATTACGGCGTAACTTTTTTAAGCGGAAACTGCTGATTTTTGGGGGGTGTTGACAAAAAGAAGGAGAAGTCATACGTATTTTGACAGTTATGGACCTGTACCTTGCGAAATGAGATGTTGATGCGAATAATGATGCGGAGCAGTTAAGACATTGTTGCAAAAGTAATTTCGTAGCTGTGCAATCAAGTTTCAAATGTATTTTTTTGCATGAAAATGTTTTGTTTTTTACGTTTTTTTATTTATTTATTTTTTAAGTCTTCAAGGAAAGGAAGTGTTTAATTCCATTTTCTTCACTGCCCCCAGAAAACGCATTGCCTCCAGAATTCAGTAGAAAATGAGAAATGAATTGTCTTAACATTAGGTTCCTCTGCCTACCCTGCATGTGGGATACAGCGGGACGCTAAATAAAAAAATATATATTATTAAGTATAATTCGAAATATTCACTAAATCATTAAGTAAAAAATCAACTTGTAGATTATATATTATATTATATATATTATTTATTATATTGGCTTGTTGATTTGGTTACTAAAATATACAAACCTTAAATATATTTTTTAGCTTCACTTATCTCCCCACAGAACAGTAGGTAGGTACAGTAGATAGAATCCTACCATTAATCCCGTCCGTTCTCCACAAAACATTATCAGAATTTAAAAAAACATATAATTGCCTTATAGGTAATCTTCAACAAAAAAATTGCAACACCGGTGCGGTCAAAGAATCTACAAAAATCTCGAAATTCGAAAAAAAACACATCCAAAACCATTTTCGGTTAAAACTGCATTTGTCTATCTCTACAAAATGTCTATCCGTATTTTTTGAATCGGTAACATAATACGGGCTGACCGAAAATTAAAAAAACCAAAAAGTTGCCGAAAAAATTTAATTGTATTGCAAAATTTTGACGATACTAGCCTCAGGCCAAAATCACAGGAAATGAAAAACCGGTAAAAACCGGCAAAAACTCCATAGAAGCCTACGAAGTGTCTACGGCGTGATGGATCGCCGTAACACAATCATTCGCTACGACATCACTAAGACGGTTAAAGTGCCCCTTAAAAATAATGTGATATTATTCAATTTTATGCTTGTGAAAACTAGACTTTATTATGCTTAAATATTATCAACTAATTTTAAACCTTATCCATAAAATATAAGATTCAAATTGAATTAACAATAACATAGATTTCAAAATTTTTTGCAGCTTCTATACTGAAAAAGCAAACAGGAATTTGCGCTCTATCTCTTTCCAATTAAAGCTTAAAATAGCATACTGTAAAGTATAGTTAACCTCGTTATAATTGGACTCTAGTGTAACCAAATAGTCGGAACACGTGTTAGATGGCCACTAGAAAACCATTGGGGCTTGTTTACGGGAATCACGATAACAGGGAACCTTTTAACAAGCGTGGGTTGGGTTACATTGTCGAGATTTTAATTTAAGAGTTGACTTTAGATAACGCCTATTTTATCTTCTTAAGTAGAGTATCTGGAATTTTATACACTATGGAAGTAATTTTTAGAAGTTCATATAAGAAATTGTTTATCTACTAATATTTAGTTTAGCCTTTTTTTTTAGATATTTTTATATGTGCGAAATTATATAACAAAAAATTATGTATTTTTATTTAATTAATTATTATGTTATCTTTATAATGGTGCATATTTTTATTTAGAACGAATAAAAACCTAATTTTATGTGGGTGTGTTTTTTGGTATGTAGTATATATACCTACGTTACGCTGCCACTCAACACCCAGTGCCTTAAAAATGGGAAACGGATGTGTCCTAATGGGGAACGGAGTGTTTTAACAGTAGGTTCCCAGGTTCCCTCTGCCTACCCTGTTATAAGCGGGGTACAGCGTCAAGCTAAAAAAAGCTAGATAAACAATAGTAGGTATATAATATATAAGCAACAATCCATAAAAGATTATTTGAATCTAAAACCGATCGAAATTATATACTAATCGTATTATATGATCTTTAAAAATTTTCTGAAGATCAGACACAAAGAATTTAAAAAGTGGGCGTAACTTTTACTGTCATTTCAGTTCGGCATAATAGTTGGCGGCGTTGGGTCGAGCTATTATCTAGAAAAAAAAGGAAAAAAGAAAAAGAAAAANAATTTCGGACTCACGCTGTGCTATAGGGGCTCATTATACTGCCGATAATTTTATATATTTTTTTTGTCCGCAACACGCTTTTTACGTTGGTTTATTGTTGAACGTATGTGACTAGACTGTCTAGTTGTATCTGTGGAAATATATTTTTTTATGATTATATTTTTAAGGATTTTAAATTAAAGACTTTATAAAATATTTTATCTTTTTCTTTTTTGAGGCCAGTCCTGGCGCAGAGGCAGAAGTGTATACGCGACTGGTTATGGGTTCGATCCCCCACTTGAGGAAATGAAATATTTATTTATATTATTATTTTCATTATTTCGCTCTCGCAATGCTTCCAGAATTTAATGGAAAGAAGAGAACGGAATGTCTTAACACTAAGTTCCCTCCGACCTTCAGCAGGATAGGCTGTGTGCTGAAAAATTTAACTACTTATAAATTTGCTCAAGGCAAGCATATATATTTTTTTAAAAAATTTATCGCACATTTAAGTTACGACAAACTTAAGTTAACTTAAATAGAAATGCACTTTAAAAAGTTTTTGCCTTTTAACGTATGAATAAATACAATATGAATCGTGTTATTATTTCAATATTTCATACTCCAAATAACAATAGCTGTTTCCCGATTCTTCCTTGAGGATCTCTGCTTGGCCAGGCTTGTGAATGCTGCGTATGCGCAATCGATTAACCAAAGGTTCTTTGATCTTAATGGCGGATACCGTAAGGCTTCCATTTCGCATGTAATATTTCATTTTTTTTCTATTTTCTAAAGCGGATAATTCGTATTTCCTTATTATCTTTCCTATACAATATGGAGTTTATGAATGAAGCGTCTCTACAGATTTGATACGGATAGTTTTCGATCCTTTAAAATTCTTTTGTAATTGTTGTTCAAGTGAACTTGAATGTTCTTGTAAGTTTATGCATAATAAAAATTAATTTTATCGGTGATCGCATTATTGGTTCCATACAAAAGGTTATTCTTTGACAGATATTTACGAAATATGAAAAAAATATGTACAGGATCTATGGAATATTAAATACCATTAGACTTATATTGAATAATGCTTTCAACTTTGTACAATTACTTATTAATATACTGTAAGAAATCTAGTCATGGCGCAGGAGAAAATTAAATATTAAAAATTTTCATTTTCTCGTTCTGGTAACGAGACGAAAAGCGGTATTTAGTTCCGTCACTCAACACAGTATGCCTGCAGAATTCGACGGAAAGTTGGAAACGACGTCACTTAACACTAGGTTCCCAAGTTCCTTCTGCGTAACCTACTACGTGGTATAGCGTGAATCTACAAAAAACAGCTAAGTCATACGTAAAACAAATTGCACACTCGAAAATTTAAAACCTACATAAAAACACTCCGCCAA
This sequence comes from Heliconius cydno galanthus, assembly GCA_036379175.1. Classification (NCBI taxonomy): domain Eukaryota; kingdom Metazoa; phylum Arthropoda; class Insecta; order Lepidoptera; family Nymphalidae; genus Heliconius; species Heliconius cydno. The sequence continues at coordinate 66,232 of JAKRZM010000852.1, forward strand.
TAAGCTTACGCTAGCGTTATTTATTGAACACCGAAATCCGACAAATCTTAACTAAACAAAAAACTAAATTCGTTTAAATAAGTATTTACTGCCGCCATTTTGTGATAAGCAAACATACATTTTGTTTGCAAAGATAACAAGAGTCGGTCCGAATCGAAAAACAAATATAACACATATTTGTTTTTCAATTCAAGGACGAGCCTGTTTAGATAGCACTGGGGGCCCTTCAGTGGTATAAGGCCCCTTTTTTACAGGTAGCATCGAGGGCGTAATGCCTATTTAACGATTTAATGCGTCTCCTTGTTGATTTTGTCGTATTTATCTTGTTATTATAATAATATGTGGACTTGGATATTTTATAACAGAACCTTTACTTAAGTGTATTTTTTATTAAACTTGTGTTGAATCTTGACTCTGTTAAAAAGGACTTGTTGGTTACGAATAATATAATTTACTGGAGGGATTCGTTAAGAAAATTTATGATATTCATCGTCGTTCACACCATACTTTTCTTAAAAAAATTTTTTTGAAAGTCACAAAATTATCTTAAGAAAATTATATGGCACATAGAAATGCATTTAGTATAATAAATTAATTGCTTACAGGTCTAATTAGATTTAGTATAGCATTAAAAAAAACATCCTACTCACCACTTACATGGTAAATTAAGGTCAACGGGATAAGAATGAAGTTAAAAAAATATTCAAAAATTTTTTTTTTATAGAATCATCTTTAGGTAGTAAGTGCCAATAGGTGTTCTGAGAGGAATGTAACTGATGACTAAAAAACTATAAAGCCTGGTACTGGTTGTTGGTTCGATCTCCACTCGAGGAGATGAAATAATTAATTAAATTTATATTTCCATTTCTTCGCTCTGGTGGAAGCCTCCAGAATTGGGCAGAAAGTGGGGATCGTAGTGTTATACTAGGTTCCCTCTGTCTACCCTGATGTGTGCAGCGTGAATACAGCGTGATACAGCGTGAAGCTGATTTAATTTTTTTTAATAGATATTATCGACATAATTTAATTACCACAACATATAGCACCCATAATTCAATTAGATCGTCCAAATAGGAACATTCCTAAGGGTCCATTCAGAGTGCACGTGCGACAACAATCCTCGGCTCTGCGGGTTGCATTTACAAAGCTGTCACTTTTGAGTTTTGAGTTCTAGGTGTGATGATAATGACGCAGCGAGCGGTCATTTGTCGCACCATCTTTGGAAATAGGTTATTTTATGTAAAGTTCCTGTTATTTAATTAGGGGTTGTGTAATATTTATTTGTAGGTAAATCGTTTTTTTTTGTTAAATATGATATAGCAATAAATGAATTATAGAATGAGGCCAGTCGTGGCGTAGCGACTGGTTATGGGTTCGAGCCCTACTCGAGGAAATAAGCTATTTATTTTATTAAATTTTCGTTTCTACGCTCTGGTGTCAAGGCAAAGCGCGGCGTTGAGTTTCGCCACTCAACACGCAACACCTCCGGAATTTGGTGGCAAGAGGAGCACTAGGTTCCCCTCTGCATAACCTGCTGTGTGATACAGCGTGAACCTGATCTGATTATATATTTATAGATAAAATGGTGTCTAAATTGCGAAAAACAAATGTCATTGACATGACTAAATTTAAAAAAATATGTTTTTAAAAAAAATGGTAATTAAATTGAAATATTTTTATTATAACATATTTTTCCTTAAAACTATTAAAAAATCATCAACTTAAATATTTTGATAATAAATTTAAAAATAAAACATAGTATACCATTTGAAACGGTAATTATAAAAATGTATATTTTAAAACTAAAAATATAAAAGCAGAACAAGTTTACTAATTGTTATATCACTTTTATAACCTACTTAGCATATTTATATTATAATTAGCAAAATTATTGTCACATCTATATATTAGGTAAATACCAAAGAAGACTTTATTTCTTATATAACAAGGTCTATTTTTGTATTATGGAATTTTATTTATCAAGGACCTACCGTAATACAGTTGAAGTGTAATAGGTTATTTTTTAATTATAATATAGTACGGTTATATTCCATACATAATTTAAGATATAGAAAACATTTAAAAAAATAAAGTACTTTGTAAGTATGTAAATTTTCATGAAACAGTTCTCTATTTTGTTTATTATATTTTAAAAAAATCTAATCAAATAAGGTTCACGCTACATCACGCACATATAATGTTAGGCAAAGGTAATCTTTAAGACACTTCGTCCCCCTACTTTCTGCCGATTTCTGGAGGCATTGCGTATTTTGTGATGGAACTCAGCACCCCATCCCTATAAGGTTACCTCGATACCAGAGCGAAAAACTAAAAATATTAATTTAAATAAATATTTCATTCCCTCGAGAGTTTCCCTCGAACCTACTACCGGTCAGGCCTACAGTCATATTTTTCTACGACACGACTGGCCTTTTAAAATACGAATATTTTGATATTTTTTAATTAGGCAAAGAAGAATTATAATATAATTAAAATTTATTATTTGTTATGTGCTATTTATTTTTTATGACCTACACAGATAGATACAAAGACAAAATACATACATTTTAAAAAGAGATATATATATATATATCTTAATAATTTATTGTATAAATCAGTTAGTTGTTTTATAGTATCCGCTAGGGAAGCTATAAAGTATCAACTGATTTACACCTTCCTACAGAGGTGGACGGAATGTTGCTAATAATTTTAAATTTTCTTATTTCTATGAACTTTTTTAGCTTTTATAGAAGCTTTAATAGNTCGTGGCGTAGCGACTGGTTGTGGGTTCGAGCCCTACTCGAGGAAATAAGCTTTTTATTTTATTAAATTTTCATTTCTTCGCTATGGTGTCAAAGCAAAGCGCGGCGTTGAGATCCGCTACTCAAGACGCAACGCCTCCGGAATTTGACGGAAAGTGCAGGACGGAGGATCTTAATACTAGGTTTCCTCTTCATATATTTATAGGTGTCGCGCAAGACAAAATGGCGTCTAAATTGCGGAAAACAAATGTCATTGACAAGATTAAATTAAAAATGTTTTTAAAAAAAATAGTAATTAAAAAATCATCAACTTAAATATTTTGATAATAAATTTAAAAATAAAACATACTATTTGAAACGGTAATTATAAAAATGTATATTTTAAAACTAAAAATATAAAAGCAGAACAAGTTGACTAATTGTTATATCACTTTAATAACCTACTTAGCATATTTATATTATAATTAGCAAAATTATTGTCACATCTATATATTAGGTAAATACTACAGAAGACTTTATGTCTTATAAAACAAGGTCTATTTTTATATTATGGAATTTTATCTATCAAGGACCTACCGTAATACAGTTGAAGTGTAATAGGTTATTTATTAATTATAATATAGTACGGTTATATTCCATACATTATTTAATATGTAGAAAACACTTAAAAATAAAATGCTATGTAAGTATGTAAATTTTCATGAAACAGTTCTCTATTTTGTATATCTATCTATATATATAAAATCGAAAGGTCACTCACTCATCACGAAATCTCAGAAACTACATGTTCTAGGAATCTCAAATTTTGCATAGGAGTTATTTATAGGACGTAGGTGCTCGCTAAGAGAGGAATTTATAATATTCAACTTCTAAGGGGTTTTTTGGGGTTGAAAGTTTGTATGAAACTTCGTTACTACAAATGCTAGAAGTCTCAAATTTTGCATGGGCGTCTCTTATATGACGTAGGTAGTCATGGAGACAGAAATTAATAAGAACGTAGTTCACGCAGGCGAAGCCGCGAGCGGGCCGCTAGCTATATTTTTAAAAAATCTAATCAAATCAGCTTCGCGCTATATCTCGCACGTTGAATGTTAGGCAAAGGTAACCTAGTGTTACGACACTTCGTCCCCCACTTTCTATCGAATTCTGGAGGCATTGCGTATTTTGTGGTGGAACTCAGCGCCACACTTTCCCTCGATACCAGAGCGAAAAACTAAAAATATAAATTTAAATAAATATTTCATTGCCTCGAGTGGTGATCGAACCTACAACCAGTCAGGTCTACAGTCATATTTTGTGCCCCTACGATATGACTGGCCTGATATTTTTTAATTAAGCATTCAAAAACTATAATATAATTAAAATTTATTTTTTGTTATGAGCTAATTATTTTGTAGGAACTTACCTACAGACAGACAGATACAAAGACAAAATACATACATTTTAAAATTATATAAATATATATATATATATATCTTAATAATTTATTGTATAAATCAGTTAGTTGTTTTATAGTATCCGCTAGGGAAGCTATAAAGTATCAACTGATTTACACCTTCCTACAGAGGTGGACGGAATGTTGCTAATAATTTTAAATTTTCTTATTTCTATGAACTTTTTTAGCTTTTATAGAAGCTTTAATAGTATATTTTTACATATTTGACCGTTCAATATATCGATTTTTATCCAATTAGCTACTACCGCGAGGAAAATATACGCACCAATATATTTTTCTATATTATAGTAATAAAAAATATTATAGTAAAAAAAAATTGCCGTAAATAATAATGGAAATTTATATTAATAATTAACTCATTACCTATGATGGTACGACGATGGTATGTAAGATATAGCTATATTAATTGTAATGTAAATTTTAACTCATCAAAGTAAATTTTAATTTAATTTCAAATATAATACTGCTGATACCGTAACACAACCACGCATCAAATCCCACTAAAGACATCATTTACTCTACCAATGTATGTCTTTCTGATAGTGATATAACACTAAATTTTCCGGACGGATACATTTTTTTTTAATAATTATTCTATAACAAAACTTCTCTAAATCGCTTTCCTCATAATCATTCAGGAAGCTAACGCCAACGTGACATCTTAAATACTTAAGCCTTACAATAATTATGACGCTCTCGGGAAAGAAATAATTCTGAGCAAAAAAGAATTAAGTAGAGCATTGTTACTAGAATAGAATGGCTCGTGGTAAATACAATAAAGTAAAAAAAATAAGTAGAATTTTGAGGGTAGTACAATATATTAAGCGGCGAGGTGGTCTCGCCTCCCGTAGAGACGACGTGGACGTGCTAACATAGACGCCTTTGCTAAATTTCTTGTTAAGGTTCTTTTCCACTATTGATATTATTATAATAAGTATTTATTTCATATATTTTTGAATAAACTGAAGACTTAAATATTAATTATATAAATTTATTATATCCTGTTAAAGAAGATTTGGTTCTTGTTGAACTTTATCAGTGTTTATATTTTGGTTTGTCTATAATTCTAGTCTATAAAATTATGCCTCCTCCAGGAAAATAATATAAAGAAATATATTTTTTTAATATTCTACTGAAATAAACATCATCTATTTTAATTCCAGCAATAACAAAAATATAAAAACAAATTATTTTTCATAAGCAACAGTAAATAACAAAAATTAAAAATATAGCAAGAATGACACAAGGAAACTACACCTTAACATTGTCCTCGTGACTCGCAGGAAATCGCTAACTGTCCCGCAGCCCCGTGGGGCATTGTTTCTTTCATTCGTAACACAAATATTGGGGCAGGCTCTTTCACAGTTTGCAAACACAGCGAGTGGGTGGCGGACAACAAAACTGCTTCTAAGAATATGCGTGACAACTCTCCAAATATGGTGATTATCTAATTGTTGGAGCACCTGGGCTTATTTAGTCCTCAACAGGAATGTCAGGCTCGAGGCTGGTTAATTGATGACCACTCATTGTGGGTGTTGGACAAGTCGCGAACANTCTATTTAATATATTTTTATAATACTGTACTGAAATAAACATCATTTATTTTAATTCCAGCAATAAAACATAGAAAAACAAATTATTTTTCATAAGCAAGAAAAATTATAAATATATAAAATATTGGAAGAATGACACAAGGAAACCACACCTTAACATTGTCCTCGTGACTCGCAGGAAATCGCTAACTGTCCCGCAGCCCCGTGGGGCATTGTTTCTTTCATTCGTAACACAAATATTGGGGCAGGCTCTTTCACAGTTTGCAAACACAGCGAGTGGGTGGCGGACAACAAAACTGCTTCTAAGAATATGCGTGACAACTCTCCAAATATGGTGATTATCTAATTGTTGGAGCACCTGGGCTTATTTAGTCCTCAACAGGAATGTCAGGCTCGAGGCTGGTTAATTGATGACCACTCATTGTGGGTGTTGGACAAGTCGCGAACAGTTTTTGGGATGTGCACCTGGGTGCTCCAGCCAGAAACAAAGGTTGATGATATTTATGTGATGTGTTAGGCTGTATATTAAACACTTGTGGGCCCGTGCGGGGCTACACCCAGTTGAAATAGAAATATTAATAAAGAAATTGAAAACTAAAGATTCAATCAATTCAGTAAAACAGTTGTATAAAATAACTGTTACGCCAATTAGTAAATTTGTCGAACTAAGTACTTTAAATTGACATAACTTTATTATTTATGGACCGATTGTAATAAAATAAACTCTATATGTTTTCAGAAGCTTTCCAAAATCCAATAATGAAAACCGCATCTAAATCATTTAAGCCGCTTCTGAGATTAGCGGTAACAAACGCGCAGACAAAAATTTTAAAAATTATTGTTTTGGGTTCTATTACGTTAATAAAGGTTCCCAATAACATTATTTTAAATATCTTCTAAGTAGGTACAGACACCGACCCTCTTACGATTTTATTTTAGATAAGTCATTCACAAGGTCTGAGCTTAAAAAAGAAAAATAATTAATTATAATCTGAAACAATTAGTTTTACAGATATTTTTAAATATTGTGGTTAAGTATAGTATTTTTGATATTTGCTTAAATCATATTTTTAACGGATAAGAAAGTTTATCATTCCTTTATAATGTAGATTTGTGTACGATAAAAATATGTTACAAATCAAAAAAGTCAAATATGTTACAAGTCAATTATTCTTGTCTTAGTACATAGATGAGGCCTGCCTAGAGGCCTTTAATTTCCCTGCTGACGCTGCGATAGAGATGATTATCTCTATCGCAGTGTTAAATTCCATCACTAAAGACGCAAAGTCCATATTTAATAATATATTATTATATATAGACTGTACAACAGTGTGCTTTATCCCGCAGACAGCAGGTAGGCAGAGGAAACATAGTGTTAAAACACTCCGTTCCTAGCTTTCCGACGAATTCTGGAGCGAAGAGAAGCCGATATCAGAGTGAAGACACGGAATTATACATTTAAGTAAATATTTCGTTTCTCCCAATGGGGATCGAACCCACAACCATCGCGTTACAGTCGCACCCTGGTGCTACTGCGCCATGACGGCCTCAATTAAAATAATGTATTTACGGATAAATAGTCTTAAAAATCTCTCCTTTTTTATAGTTTAGATTCCAATTATATTAACAGTGCAAAACAGACAATCAATTACCTTTACATTTTTTATTGTGGAATATATCAACGAAATAAATTGGTAGTAATTATTTTATCAGAAACTTAATTCTAATTTCAGTTTCATATCATTTTACTTATTTTCCTTTCTTTTTTTATACGTTTTTCCTTGTTATGCCGAAATAATCTCACTTTATTGCCTATTTGTTAGTTCAACCAACCAAAGTTAAGACGGTATTATTTATTTCTACATATATTTTTAATATTAATAGGTCCCATTTAAATAAATAAGATCCAATACAATATTTATAGAAATAATATTTAAAAGTCCTCGTAATATTCATACATAATATTTGTTGCCTCTTTTACAATGAATACAAACCTCTTCCATTCGTCTTATAGTAACAAGAAATATTCCTTTATATGGCACCAAATTTCAACAATGACACCGGCCTATCCTTTTTGGCCAGTGTTTGGTTAGCTGCAGGCTTATTGTCGACTTGGAAATCAATTTACGGTAATTGTCATTTATTATGAAATAAATATGATCTTTTATTAAATATCTTTTGTCAAATCCAACTTCAAAAGGACTTCACGTTTTCTATACAATTTAAAGCAATCGGGTGTAAATAATTTTTATACTTATTTTGAAAGATTCATGCATAAAATCGAAAGAATGGTCCGAATAAAATTATATGGAGAACTTTGAAGTAAATTAGGTGGAATGCGAACATACATGGTAGTTGACGTCAAAGAATGTTTTCTCAGCTTATAGTAGCAGCTGTAATGAGTAGGAATTTATTTTCAATTTTACATACTTAATTTGTAATGTAAAGTATGTGGCTTCTGGAAACATGTAAATGGTAATACCCAAATTCCTCATAATTTATAATTTAAATACGAGATAATGAAGTGTATAACAAAATTACATGTTGAAAAATTATGTATTGAATGGCGGATCTCAAAACCACGCTTCATCTACGAGAGCGGAGAAATAATTTAAATATACTCATTCTTCCGAATAAGGATGGTACCTACAACCATCGCGATGACAATCAAACGCTATTGCACTGCGCTATAATGGCCTTGAAAAGTAATTTAAATTTAAAAAACCCAGTCTATATTCTTTACAGATGTTTAATATAATGTGCACTACTACTAACTAATATAATTAGAAAATTCTTTATAAATTTAATTTTTACATAAAGCTGTTAATAAAACCATAAAGACAATACAAAATATATTAATACAATTAGTGTTAGCATCACGCTGTATCCCACATGTAATAGGATAGGCAGAGTGAGTCTAGTGACTAGACACTCCGCTCCCCACTTTCCGCCGAAACTTAACGCCGCGCTTTGCCTCGACACCAAAGCGAGGAAATGACGATATTAAATGTTACATGCCCTTCAATGGGAATCGAACCTGTCACGTTTACAGTCACACTTGCCCCTGCGCCACTGCGTCTTGTCAGTGTTTATAAATAAATTTATTATTCTTAATTCGTACAAAGAACGTTACTTAACATCAAAAGATATCGTTGGACTCATAACATTTCTTACATCAGTATATTGATTTACAAGCCACGTGCTCTTTACCGATCATACAAAAGACGTGTCATCCATTATCCATTATTTAATACATAAAGAAATATGGTAAAATTCAATGAAATTTCATGCGAGGACATGAATTGAGAAACGTACGAATTGACTTTAAAGCGAATTTGTCTCCATTTAAAACGCTAAAAGGTCCATTAAATCGCTTTTTGTTATACATTGATTTGTTGTTGACTGCAACGATACCTATGGTTGTATACAGCGTGTTCTTCGTTTGTCATATAATAATAATGTATATATAAGAAGTAAAATAATGTTTTTACGTATTATATTGGATATATTAAGCTTTGTGTAATTTCCATAATGAATTATAAAAAAATCAGAAAAGTTAGTGTATTTTATAAATTTTCATTGAAATATAGAAGCTTGAGGTTTTTTAAACATAGCACTGCAAGAAAACCTAGTGCCAAGACACTCCCCCCCATTTTAAGTAGTAGCAAAATCAAGCAGTGCCAAAATCTATTCTTAATTATTAATTATAAATAATAAAATACAAAACATCGAAATTACATATATATTTTAGAGCACCCTATATAAAATTCATCATTTTCTCAGATTGCCGAACGATTAAAACAACAATAGATCTAACAACATCAATGGCAGTCAACTCGAAGTTATCATATATTCTGCTCGAGCAAATCCTTTCATATATTTATATGTAGCATGAACATATAAAGCTGTTACTATTAACTTATAATGACTCCGCTATTACGAAAGTCGTCGTCAAATAGGTTTATTTATCTATTATATATATTTTAATTACATTTCAAATATAAAATGATATTTTGTTCAATTTTATAATCTTCATAGATGTATATAAATATCTTTCTTTTAGCGCATATAACAGGAAAGGTAGAGGGAACCTAGTGTAAAGAGACCACGTTAGCCACTTTCCGACTTTTTGAGTCTGCGTGTTGATTGGCGGAATTCAACGCCGCTCTTTAAGACCATAGCCAAGAATATGAAAATTTTAAATATTTAATTTCCTCTAGTTGCGATCGAAGCCACGCTTGTTGGGCCTTTGCCTATTAATATCGATTACTTACTACTGATGAAAAAAATATTAAAAATATGCTTGATGTATGAAAAGCATTAATTATAAACCTTCAGAATTCGGCGGAAAATTGGGAGCGGAGTGAATTAACACTAAGCTCTCCCTGCCTACCCTGCTACATGCGGGATACAGCGTGATCAAAAAAACTATTAACCATATTGAAGTGTCAGCTAAACCAGCTAAAATATAATAACAAGAAATATATTATACTCATAAAAAAAAAACCTTGTAATGACCAATTTGAATGGCGTGAATGGCCACGTGTGGACCGACTGGGGGCCATTGTGTGTATACTTAAGGATTAGACCCTAGATCGCTGATAACATCTCACGATCAGATAAGCACCGAGACTTATTGTCTAACAAACTAGAGGGCCCAATACTATTGAGTGGTCCTTTTTTTATTTTTCCAAGACAGTATTTGAGAATAACGTCTTTGTATTTGTAAAGCGGTACTTCGTTGTGGAAAATTTTTATTTATTTTTTGCATTTTGCAATCAATTCGTGTTGAAGTGTTAAGTAAATGCTGAATCAGGGTGAAGCTACCGATATCAACCAATGGTTGATTATAAAAAAATATATTTTATATAAGTTACTTATTATAATAATTTTAGTCTTTTTAGAGGCTAGTTGTGGCGCAGGGGCCCAAATTGTGATTGTAAACTCAACTAGTTGTAGGTTCGATCCCCACTCGAGGAAATGAAATAATTATTTAAATTTATATTTTAATTTCTTCGCTCTGGTGTCGAGGCAAAATGAGGCGTTAGGTTCCACCACTCAGCACGGAATGCCTCCAGAATTCGGCGGTAAGTAAGGAACGGAGTGTTTTAACACTACCTTCCTTCTGCCTACCCTGCTGTATCCCGTAGATAAAACTGATTCGATTTTATGTCAGCTTCAGACATGGCTTTCGTACGTGACAGTTGAGCACCAATCACTTCCGTAATACTACTTTCTATAGAAAGAGAATAACATTTTTTCTTTATTATTAGAAATAACATCTTTTAACTCCAGAAAGAAATTTCAATACCGTTCATAATAAAGTACAAATACGTGTTCATTTCAAGAGTAAAATATCTTCAAAGTCTTCATTGTCAAATATTTTGTCTGACACCTCCAAGGTTCCTAGAAATGCGGCGTTATATGAAAGGAAGTAATCTTGACCAAACAATTTAAGTTTGCCGCCTTTGAATCTAACAGTTTAACGTAAGTTCGCATACTAGGCGTGATTGGGCGGAGCACTGGAAACCTAAGGCGGGGACGAAATATTTGGTTTTGTAGAAATTTGCGTTGTTAATTACGTAGGCGGACATTTACACTTCAAAAGACAGAAATATTTAACAGGCAGATGTAAAAATATAATTTTGAGAATACCTCCTTATAATGCATCCTATTTCTCTAATAATTTTTCAAGGCAATGAGTGTTGAGTCACCAGGAACTCAACGCCGTCATCTTCTTACCAGACCAGAGAAGTGCAAATAATTTATTCTCTCAAGGGGAAATCAAACCCACATCTGTCCATTTATAGTAGCATTGCGTTACGACGTCCTCTACTTACTTTAAAGAGTTATACGGCTTTATAATAATTACCTTCTGATATATTTATAATAAGTAATAATAAGTAAGAAAAAATTTAATACTAACAAAATTAATACAAAACAAAATATTTTTTTCATCAAGAACTGTTAATGAGAGAAGCTGATTAAATACTTCTTTTAACACCTGCCTAAAAGAAATTTAGTTTTTAAAACTATCATAATCGACCCCTTACAAGCCAACTAGCTAGGCGTGATAGGGCGGGGCGCTCGAAACCTAGGGCGGGAACGTCTACATGTGAAATGAAGAATTCTTATAATTTGTAAACCTAATTATACTGAATGAGATTGCAATTCTTTAACATAATAATATTTTTTTTTGCTAGTGTACACTTCGTTCCAAATTAGAAAACTTCTGTTCCCCACTTATCGCGGGATAGATAAAATGAAAATATTAAAAATTTCATATTTCTCACTGGAAATTGAATCCACAACTGTTGTTTCAATCTTCACACGAAGAAATAAATTATGTCAATTTTCCTGCCCTGGCAAAATAAAGCGTGATTCCATTCTCCAGGAATCTGGCGTGAAGTGGGGAAAGGGTGATCTTGACATTAGTTTATATTTGCCTACCCTATTACATGCGGGATAAAGCGTGAAACTAAATCTATTTATACTTATATAAATATATTAATTATAATAACATAAGTACCCTCAAAACTGATCGTCTAAATATTGAAAAATGGTATTAAATGCATTAGTTTCATACAAACGTATCACAAAAGGCAGTATTTACGGCGTCTCATATTATAAATGTGTAAAACCATTTAAATAGTAAACTATCAATAGGAGAATGTTTCTTTATGTTATGGTGAACCAACTTGGCCGTCATGTTTCACGCGTATTTTACTTCAAAGGTTTATATTGTATTCATTAAACATAATCAAAAATCAACTCTACTAAATAGTAATAAAGCTTAAAATAACTTAACAAAATATATGTAAACGCAAAATGCTACTAAATATAAAATAGACTCTATTAAGTGGTAAATAAGATTAAAATTGCAAGAAACGTAAAATTTCTTTTAAATTCGCTTCTGTGTCATAAGAAGGCTTTTATAAGGCAGCTAAAGGTCCACCTATTGTTGGTAATCATTGAAGCAAACACTTGTTATTTTAAGAGATCATCCACCCTTAAGGCTTTACATTGAGATTCTTTTGAGTATAATGTATTATTTATAGCACACTCTTGGGCAGATTTGGGGCCAATGTGTATTGTCGATTGTACGATTGGGGGAAAGTCCCTTCATCAATCAGTACAATTTATTTCTTGACAATTGATTCCAATATTGTTTGGCTTTGGGATGCGGGTGGAGGTGATTTTGTTATCAGAAATATATCATTAATTTAGATATTAGTATTAGGTAGTCAATAAAAATGGTGGTAGAATTATCTTTCGGCAATATATACTCGTACTCGTATATGATATTGGGCGAGCACACAGCAATATTCGACACGTAATATTTCGAAAATTGGACTGAAAGTGAGTTGGACGGAGAGTATAAATACTAAGCTCTCTCTCTGCAAATGTAAGATATACTATGTAGCAAAAAAATATCTTAAATTTTAATCTTTTAATGGATATTGTATCTCTGTATGAAGAAAGATGTTTTACGGTTCTTCTGATATCTTACGATTTTTTTAGTAAATTAAAACTGAACTGTCGATGGACATAGTATCGTATAATATTTAATTCAATTTCTTTTTTTAGTATTTCAATTGTGTTCCGAATTTAGACAGAGACAGTCTAGTTTTAAGACATTGCGTTCCCCATATATTTAATTTTTTTGCAGCAATGTAGGCAGAAGAGAATTGGCAATTATAAATTCCCGAAAATTAAAAAAAACAAATTTCAAAGCGTGGCGTGAAGATCCTTAGGATAGGCCTATGCCCACCAGAAGACGTCAAAAGGACGATATGAAGAATTTTCAAAGTCAAGCATACAAAGAAAACATTAAATAAATTCATAATCTCAAATATTTTCCTAAAAAATCTAATTTAAAATTTATAAATTTAAAATATACTTTTGAACCCGGTTATTAGGCAATATGTTATTTATTAATGGCATTGTCACAAACTTGACAAAAGCAAACATTTTTTCGTACGTAAAAAATGACACGGACGCTAATCTGTCAAACCCTGAGGCTTTATACGTCCACGTCCTACGTAACTAAGTTACGATTAAATAAATTTAGAAAAAAAAAGGTTTAAAAATGTCCGCGGGCGAACCACTTTTAAATATTTGTGCACATATGGTTTCCGGCCAGTTCGAGTGGGTTATGCTAAAAAGAGACCCTTTTTTAAAAAAAATACGTATATTATAAAAGAAATGGTGATTTATGATTGATCCAAAGTAGGGATATGACACTCGGTGAATTCATAATGATACAGTCTAGGCAGGTAGAGTTTTTTTTTAGTTTTTTGTATTTTTAATGCTAAGCAGAATTGGACTAAATGTGGCCATAATTTTGGTGTCCACATTTTACATTATAATTATGTAATTTACTCGTACGTGTTGTAAATAATAAAAACGATTATCAAAATCTCAAAATTCATATTTAGGTAACATTTATGTTAATCAAAAAAGGCACAAGGGCACATGCGTTTAACTATAATCGCGATAGGTTGTAGGCTCGATTTTCACTCGAAGAAATGAAATATTTAATATTTTCATCCCCTCGCTCTGGTAACGGTGTTAAGTTCCGCGACTCAACACACAATGTCTCCAAAATTTGGCGAACGGAAAATGGGAACGTTCTAGGTCCCTTAATATTAGATTCCTATTGCTTACTTCGCCATGCGGCAAAAAGAATAATAATATTAAACAAACATGTTTTTATTCCAAAAAAATACTGGAAATATTCAAATGAAACTAACAAAATTCTTATCACACCGCGAAATTCCTCCATTTGGTTATTGATTTTTAATATTAAATAGCGTAGGCTAATGACCCAATATGTGAAGTCAGGTAGCTTATGAAATGTTATTTATTTGGGGGCATCACAAAAAATAACTTCGTGAGGTAGCGTTTGTGTTTCTTAGATGTTAATTAATGTGCTATATATGAGTATAAAATTTGGGGTTTTATTTATTGATCCGTCCCAAATAAAAAAATCGAAATTTTCATAGTTAACGTCAGTATTGAAAGAAAAAACTCTACATCTAATCCCAATCTAGGTCAGACGTTTTATATTACGATTATATAATCTTAATGAAGCAAATCTTCAAACAAACACGTACCAACAATTCCTACTAAGCATAAAAAGTTAAACCCAAACTGAAGGGCCAATAAGAGTTGCGGCAGGACTACAACGAAATTAGGTAGCGAAACTAATGCAAGAATCGTAAACGCTTCGCAGTCTATTACCGATCTAAGACCATGGAATAGAAACAAGGCATGAAACGTGTTCCATCAAAGGATTCCAACCCATTGAAAAACCGTAAAATGGGCGATTCTCCTAAGGACCTCAGTTATATTGTAAGAACCTCTGGCATTGTCTGGAAGACGCTACAAACAGCATTGTGCCGTTCCATCCATTACTAGTTCCGCAAACCCGACAAAGAACTCTGTAAGCTGTAAAAACAATCCTTAAACTTTTGAACATAATCCTTTACAAAGTGTACCGCCATGCACGTTATATTTTCAAAACAGTACAAAATCCTTTTTCGATACCAATTTGCCGCCTGAGTTATTTCTTTCTATTCGTTTTATATATTGGACATGTTTTATAAGGTTTTTACGAGATTGCCACCTTTGCACATAAAACGACAGTAGGATTTTTTTAAACAATTTCTATCATCCAATAGATACCAACTACCAAGGAACAGAACTGAAGAAGGGCTCAGGTAAGATAATAATGAAACATCTAAATTTTAGTCCAATTATATTATATTAATTATGGAATAAAAAAAATCTTCATTTTAGTCCAATTGATTATTTAATACTTGAAATACATAAGAAAACTACACAAGATTTAGGCATATTTGCAAAAAAAATTTTGAAGATATTACGTAACCTGATATTTCATTAAGTAGGTAGTCATAAGAAAGCTTAACTGTCTGACACCATTTTTTAGAGGAACAATTGCATAGATTTACGGGGTCCATAAAATTCCAACGCACAATTGGACCACGCCCACAAGTGCACTATTCTAGTAGATTTTTCATACAATCCTGGAATTCCGCATCTGGTCTTCCACAATGAGTTTCCTGTTCGGATTACGATATAGATCTTATATCGCCGGAGGACATAGCCGTTATCTCGATGTTTCGCGCATTTTTTTTCGCAATTCGACATTGATTGATCGTATTTTATTATTCTTGTTATATATTGTAGTAATAAATGGAGTTCAGTTTAAATTATTATTTTGTATACTTTTTTCTATATTTCTCTAATTGTGATAAACAAATAAAATTAAATAAAAAATGTGTTCAATTTAAGATACCACAGATAATAATTATATATTCATGGGTTTTTTTTTAAATAACAGAAGTAACCTTTAAGTAAACATTTATGTATATCGAATAGTCTTTTACCCAAATCACCATCAGCAGGGTAGGAAATTGTAAGTGGTTTTCATCTGCTTCCACTTCCAAAAAACAATACTTTAATAACACATAAGAAGCAATTTAGCTAAGACCACCCCATTAGTCCCCGTCAAGTAGGCACTCTAAGAATCCTCGAGATATCTTCACGGCCTAATTATGAGAAATAAGACATATTTTGCAGTCCACATATACGTTTAACACGTGCTCGTATAGTTTTTCTAAAACATTCCTGTAAATATTAATTTTGAACGAAATAGGCAGGCAAAAAACACTAATTGCTTTTTGTCCTCGTGAAGGTTTTTGCGGGTCGGTTCATAGGTCTGTCAAGTAAATGTGGGCTTTGTCAAAGAAAAGTGTCAAATTACGTGGCACGAGATGGAAGATAAGGTCAGGGTTGGAGAGTTTATTTAGTTGAATGTGGAAGAATTGATTTTTAGGAACGATAAGATCCACTTGTTGTGTACTTTTTTGGTATTAGTAATAAATGATGGTTTTTGTATAGACAAACATGTTATAATAAATAATTGAAATATTAATTAGTGGAAAGTGGCCCTACCCTCTTCTTACGAGATACAGCATAAAGCTGGAAAAAAATGTTCTTTAGTTAAAGCCATGCATTGAATTGTAAAATAATTAAAAAAAATATGTCACACTTTAACCTCTAAATATAATGGTAGTTTATAAAAAAAACTTACAAATTTTATTACATTGTTTTCTAAAACAAATTATTACGAAAAATCAGGAACAGATAAAAAATACAAAATTATTACTTCCTTTTTGCTTTTAATTTTTTTAAGTAAAAAAAAGTTTGAGAAGCAATTTTTAATTTAAATTTATAATCCATAGAACAAAATTAATATGTATTAAAATCAAATTATTATAAGTATAATAAATTGAGATTTATTTGACGTGACAGCCCTATCGTAGCGCAAAGATCATGTTTTTTGCGCGCATCCATTTTAAGTTTTTCGTAAAGATTTCGCTCTTAGATAATAAAGCGATCAACATTAAGAAACGACTTAACTATCACTTTAAATTATAGAATAATGAACTTTATTACAATATCTTAAAGTATAAATTGGATTGCTATTTTTTATTCTTATGACATTTTGAGAAATAAATTGCAAAGCAATAGGCAACTAAACGGAAAGAAGCGGTAGATAAAACGGCGACAAGTTGTAGAAATATTTCCAAAATATTTGTAAGAGGATGCAATCCGCGGGCGGGCGCGGGCGTGCGCGGGCGGGGGCGGGCGTGCAATATGTTGAAGTCTATTCTAGGATTATGAAATATAAAAAAATATGCTAATTAAGGATTTATATTAGCTATACGTTTGTTTTTAAATATTATTTTGAATTTCATACTTTTCACAAAAAAGTATTTGAAATAAAAAATATATTTTTTTCTTTAAATTTTGTTTGAGCTATCTATATAGCAATGTAATGTCAAAAATATTAAATAAGAAAGTCATACCTAGTGACACATAAAACGCTATAAAGTAGTTATATTAGCTTCAAGCACACAGCAGGGTAGGCAGAGGAAACCTAGTGTTAAGACACTCCGTTGCCCATTTTCTGCCAAATTTTAGAGGCGTTGCGTGTTGAGTGGCAGAACTCAACGCCGCGCTTTGCCTCGACACCAGCGCGAAGAAATGGAAATATACATTTTAAATAAATATGTCATCTCCTCGAATGGGAATCGAACCCACAACCAGTCTGTTTTACAGTCACACTCTGTGCCCCTGCGCCACGAGTGGCCTCAAGTAGATCCCACTACCACTTTCCATAAAAAATTCCTAAACATACTTATATCTAAATTATTAAGTCTTCGCATACACTACATCAAATTGAAAATACAAACATGTTTCACACAAAAAAGTATCCATTATTAAAAAAAAACATAGCAAAAGATTATTTAACAATAAAAAAAATAATATAAAGAATCAATTTTACCATTTCTCATTCTGAAGAAATTAAGTCAGGCGTAAATTTTATATTCGTGGGTCAAATAAAAAGATTTTTAAGGTTTACATTCAATTCCCTTTTCTTAGTAGCTTGTGAGTATTGTAACTCTATACTGGACGAGAGATCGCTAAGATAACAGCTTAGGAGTCCTTCTAAAGCTTTTATTGGAGCTTTTAATGTTTGTCATACACTATGAATGGTAAAGGTGTTTGTTGCGAATTAAAGAATACCTTTAGAGGTGAATAGCAGAACCAAATATTTATGAAACATGATTTGCATTTTTCCTTTAAGATAATTGATAAAGATTTTAATAAAAATAAAGTGTTTTTTAGCTTTACAGAGATAACATGGGACGCTAGTGTCAAAAGACTCCGTTCTCCACTGTCCACAGAATTTTTGAGGCATTGCGTATTGAACTGCTTTTCTTGGCTACCGGAGTGAAAAAATGAAAACATTATACTTTATTCTATATTTCACATAGAACCCTGAGATCCCACTGGTTTATAAAATGTTTAAAATATATTCCTGAAAATGGAGTACATATCCTTAATTATATAACAATATTTAAAAGATATCAAAGAAAAAGATAGAAAAAAAAACCTAAAATAAGCTTAGCCTAACAATATAAATATTATTCTATCATTGTATCAAGATGTTAGAAGCTCTTTGCGAAAGAAGAATGTTTGCTAAAAGGAAATATTGATAAACATCGCGGTAATCCTGTATGAATGCGCGTGCGCATACGCGTCAAGTGTGGCGTGAAGAGATTATTATATTGTGCAAAATAATGTAGATATATGTAACCTCTCTTTGATGGTTGTGTTGGGTGTTGTTAAACCGTCTGTCACCAGATTAAGATGTCGATTCTTATCATTTAGGTAGCAAGTTCTCTAATATTTTATGTAAAATTATAGAGAAATATAAAATAAATATTTCTTGATTCTTGCTGCAATATTGGAACTAAAACGTTTTAAATTATAAAATTTTGTTTAACTTGTTATGTCATTTAGAATTAAAAGATTTAATTATATAATAATTATTTAATAAAATAAAAATTTAATATATCTCGTACATCAGAGTAGGCAGAGGAAACTGAGAGTTAGGACACTATTCACCATGCATAGCCTAATTTTCGAAATATTAGTCATACAATCAGTTAGTCAGTTAGTCAGTCAATGTTCCATTACACGACCTTAACAATACAGTAAATTAACAACAGGTTTAACACATCCAGAGCAAAAACACAACAACTAACCCGATTAGTCTAACCCAATCAAAGAAACTAACTTCTGAGATAAAAGATAAGTAAAACCCATAAGTTGTCGACAAAGCGCCACCAGATATACCAGATAGCCATCAGTGTCGCTGGTACTCTGTAACTAACACCAGAGATGGGAGATACGCGTGAAATAGTAGCGTTTAGTTAATATACGAGTATATACGCCTTATCGGTTTTTGGTTTTGAAAGATTATGTCTTTTGTATGACCATTTAAACTAAGGCACTTTCTTAATCTATAGATTTAAATGACGACTAAATCAATTGTATATTTTAAATTTTAAATATAAATAAAGTTAAAAAAAATATTTGTATGGTTATTATGTAAATATTTAAATAATATACAATCATTCTATTCAGTAATTAGACAAGTAAACATAAATTACTAAGAAATGTAATATTAATCCTTCAAAGGAAATAAAAATTAATTATATACATTTTAATATTAAAAAAAGTATCTCTATAGAATTATCTAACTTGCATTAAGCACCATAGACTTTCTTTGAAAAAACTTTTAAAAAAAATCAAATCAGCTTCACGCTATATCACGCACACAGCAAGGACAGGGAATCTAGTTCTCCGTTACTCCGTTCCTGCACTTTCAGCCGAATTTTTCAAAGAATTGCGTGTTGAATGGCGGTACTCAACACCGGGGAAAATAAAAAATATAAAAAAACCTTTAGAACTTCTAATTTATTTTAAGACTAATTAATTTATACTTATCATTAATTAAAGGCACGTATCGTTCACACCAAGAAATATAAACATTCGGCATATGGAGAACCTTTCGTCGACAAATCTTTGACGATCGTTAAAAGTAAATTACAGAGCCCTAGAGACGTAACTAATCAAATTAAAGTTAAATCTCTCTGTCGTCGCCAAACATGTTACTTTTTGGGGGGTGATTTATCATTTAGAAACTATTCTATAATTATCTTAATGTAAAATTAACATAAAAGATATACTTAAGTTTTGATATTTAAATTCATTATGTATAGCAAAACTTAAGTAAATTATATTTTTATTCTAAAATAATTGTATAATTATTTCCATCAATGTCATCATAATTTCGAAAATTTTAAAAAGAGCTTTTAAAAAGCTTAAAGCAAAGCATAGAGTCCACCGCTTAACGCATTGGGCAAAAAGTCCGAGACGGGAGTGTTTTAACACTACATACAATCTGCATAGGTGAAAATAAAAAAATAATTAAAATACAATATAAATACAAAGTAAAACCTTAATTGTAGAGTCATAGTTCATAGTTAGGTATGAATAATCTACACTTTCTTATTGCATTAGCTCCCAAGACACGTATTCAGCAATGTGTTAACAAAATTTTAATTCCATTGTCTATCCGGAATGTTGTATTGCAATGAGCTATCCACTTCAATGAAACACTCTCGTCATAGACTAAAAAACAAGAGAAAAATAAAGAAAATATATATATTTTGTATATTTGGTTGCCTAGTGTGATGATGACATGATGACACTCCGTTCTTATAATAAAACTCCCGTTCCTTACTTGTTGTTATTGCGGAACTGAACGCCGCGCTTTACATCGACACCAGAGCGAAGAAATTAAAATATTAAATAATTAATTCCCTCGAGCAGGAATCGACTTGTCGTTTACAATCATATTATACGACAATAATTGTAAAACGATAGCCTTCATAAAAAAAACAGTTTTTAACGATAAATGTAACTTAGGTTTTTTCTATATCCATCATCCATATATTTATTTTTAATAAATTGTTATTGTATACTTTTTTACGCATATTGCATCTCTCTAGGGTCTGAAGAGAAATATCTTCTTTGTAAAGGCGAGGGCCTACTTTGTAAACAAAGGACGCCACGTGCCGATGCCGCGATAACATTGTTCCCGGTAGCGTTCCTAATGTATGCAATATAAGTTATGATCTTCATTGAAAATATGATTTTAAAATTAGTATTTATTGTTTGTGTTTGTTTTTTCGTTGTTCGTGAAAAAAATGTTTAATATAAATTAAACATTTATGTATTATATCTACGACCCCATCGACAACGATTATTCCCACTTTCTGTCAAATTCACGAGGAACTGCGTGTTGAGTGGCGGAACTTGACGCCGCACTCTACCTCGATACCAGACCGTATAAATAAAAATATTAAATGTGTTCCTCAAGTGAGAATCGAACCTGTCACGTTTACAGTCACACGCATGCGCCTCGCTTAAGATTAAAAATATATAAAAGCTTATTTCTTGTATTTGAAATGAATTTCTTAAATCTTTAATTATGCGAGAATCCACAAACCAGCAGTGGTTGACAGAGAACAAGATGAACACGTCAAAATGCATCACATTCTAACTAAAAATAATAGAAACAGGGTCTCTAATCATTAATTTCAAAATCTTTTCGCCTTGTCAAAAGTCAACGACTCCCAAATATCTATCAGAGAATCAAATGATCTTCCACACGCAACCTCTCTAAGGTTGTATTATCTTAAAGGCAGCTTACAAAAAAAGCGTAGCACAACCCCGAACCGACTATTATCTTTGGACACCGAAGTCATTTTAGCCATAATAAGATAACATTAGGGAACCGAAAATTTTGTGCTCCTCAAACTTTTGAGTTTTGTATGTGTTATGGCAAGTCCACGAGTATTTTTTATTTTTGTGATTTACTTTAAAAAATAACGTTAGTGAAATATATTTTAATATACCAATATTATATACCCAATTAGTTTTTTATTAATTTGTTAAGTATTTATTAGATATTTAACAAGTAATTTCCATCCATACCTACGTAGTGTGGTCCTCTTTTGACATAATTTATTTATATAAGGTTAGGTTATTTACATTTCAAACAAATCTATGTATATAAATTAAAGATAAGAATAAAAAACTAATTTAGCATAAAATTTACTAAAGTTTCTTAACTAATATTACTAAAACTAATAACATTCTATGCAGTGAACTTTGAGAAGCACCCCTCCCGTAGCGTCGAACTCCAGGACCTGTCGCTCGAGCAGGGAACAGGTATAGTTTTTTCTCGGTCGTTTCTGCGCACGTGTGTCGCCGCCCCTTAATTACCGACCCATACCATAAACAGATATTTACGCTCCTTTAAATAAATCTTCGACTCTACTTTTTTTATGTTTTCTTAGGCATAGTTGGTTGAGACTTATGAATCTCTTGGTTAGTGTAGTCTCTGTAAGAGAACTTATGAACGAAAGAAAGTTAAGTATCATAATAAATCATCTTTGATTTTTCTTTTAAAGATTATTATTTTTACATAATTCAGTTAATTTTTTACGTTTTGTCAACAATATAAAATATTCTCATCATTTCAGATAAATGTTAAATGAACACGAATTAATACCTACATATAATCACTCTGAAGTAAATAAGTATACTATAAGAATAAGATCGATTCGATCGACAGTAAGCGAAATAATTGTGGGTTTGATTTCCAACCTGGGAAATATTTTTTTTTTCATTCCCTTGCACTGGTAAAACGCCACTTGACATGCAATATCTGGAAAACTGGATGGAAAGTGAGGAACGGGGTAGTTCCCCATTACCTCTCTTACTTGCTAACAACAACTACAATATACAACGAAACCAATATACAAGGAAAATCTAAAAAAAACATCAATTAATGCATTAGATTGTTCTACACAACATACATAGAATACTAAAAGAAGTACGACAAATTTGGAATTTAATCGTTAAATGCGATATCAAGTTCTTGATTTACTGATACGAAGACCATAATCTAAAAATAAGCTTCAACTAACTAATCTTTCTTCACACAAAAGGCTATGCATTTGACATTTTCAAAATGTTATCTTTAGGTTTGGTTAGGTTGCACTGCGACCTCTGCCTCACTCCGCACGAGATACGCGAGGTTTATTACGGTGTTAAGCGATATTTTATCATCAAAGCGATAAACTCTCCGCCTATACATATTTATCTTTCGGAATCTTTTTTATTCGGCACTTTATCACTATTATTTGGGGTCGCGATAAAACGCTAAAAGTCCTTCGTTATTATCTTCCATTAATGTTGAGATTTGGAGTCAGTTTATGTAAAGAAGGGTTTTGGTGGAGGCGTAAAAAATGAATACGATTCGATAAGATTAGTTTTTTTTTCTTATCCCTTCAGTTTAAAAGTAAAATTTAGGAATACTTTTAATTTCGATGCCGCGTTCTTCGATAATAAACCAAAAAGAACATATCGTAAAAGGATGCCCGCAGTTTGGATAGTGATTACTGTGGAATCCAAATTATATTAACAAACTGTTTGAAGCCTATAATTATAATTTGGTTGAAAAAAACCTCAATAAAATTCATGGCTCCAAATAGACATACGAATACGTAATGAAGGATACCCAAAAAAATATATTATAATGGTATAAGTTAGTGGACGCACGGGCCGAGTTTACAACGGCAATTTGAAGTCATTAAGACAAATCAAGTAAAATGATGCCCAATCATCGGTAATTAGGTGATCAGCGCCAAAAAGGTGTTACTCTCGGGAATTTAAGTCTCCCCCATTAAAAACTCATATATGGTTAACTAAAGGTACCATTTACCACCAAAATTTGAGATGCAGAACAATTTGCCTACCTATAGCGGAAGTCAGATTTTTTGGCGTTTAACTGCTATTAAATATTATAATTTATGGTATTTTTTCTTAATAATTGTAAAAATATATATATATATATAAAAGAAAGTAAGCTTTTTGGGAATTTACGTAATTATCAGCATTCAAGGTAAAATATAAAGTTTTTATCGGAGATTTTTTTATGCTGGTAACTTTTTGGTTTTGCAAATAAAATAAATTTTCCAAAAGCTTGTTATCTTGTCTTATTTGTTACTTTATGATTATTAAAAACATGATAATTAATACACTGTTTAAAAAATATTTCTTTTAAACATTTCAATTGATGTTCTTGGTGTTCTCCATCTCAAAACGTATAATTCACATTTAATTAGGAAGGAAAATTGTTAAAATCAGCTTCACGCAGTATCTCGAACACAGCAAGGTAGGCAGAGGGAACCTAGTGTTAAGACACTCCGTTCCCCATTTTCCACCGAATTCTGAAAGCATTGCGTGTTGAATGTTGAGAAGCGAAGAAATAAATGTAACGTGTTACTGGTATTAAGTTAGAAACTGGGTGTATTAATAAAAAAGCTTTTATAAAGGAACATAACTATATAAACGCGATGATTGTATACTAAAATATGAGACCAATAATCAATAATAATCAATAATAATCAATACATGACAATGAAAATGTTATTAATTTTTGCGATGTAATTTTTAACAGACCCTCTGCTAGATGAACCGACGACCTAAAGAGGTTGGCGGGAAACGGATGGGTCAAGAGCTGAGGATCGAGTGTGGTAGCGAGAATTGGAGAAGACCTATGTCCAGCAGTGGACAAAAGATGGCTGTCGATGATGATGATGATGATGATTTTTTAATAATATTATTAAAAAATACCTAAATCAATTAATTTTAATATAATTACACTAAATTACGTATCTCAAAGCCTCCTGTTTACCAAAACAGATTTAAACCACGTGTAACAGATTAACCACCGATCATACCATTCAACCCCTGATTGATTACAGGTTAAAGTGTTCGAAAAGGGTTAAATTGGTATCCCATACAAAAGAGTTGTTATAAACATCCCTTAACTGACGTGTTAATTCCGTAATAAATAAGGGATCCTTTGTTATGGTTGAGATTGAAAACGATCGATTCGATTATAATATTTAGTACATAATTGATTTTTGAACGTGATGTTTTTCTTGGGTAGTTGTTACGACGGTTGTAGATTCGATTTTTACGCGGGAAAAATATATGTAATAATATACATATTGTTAGGAAAGTTGTATAAAAATTAATTCGTTCATTTATTTAAGCAGATTAATTGAATGTATTTTCTAAATTATTATTATTATTCATTTTATTATGCAAATTTCCTTTTTTTTCTTGCTTCACGCTCTATCCCCTATACAGAAGGATAGGCTGAAGAATAGGCTGTTACCATTAATACTCTTTCTGCCGCGTTTAACCTCGATAAATTGAATGAGAAAATGAAAATACTAAATATAATAAATAATATTTCACATATACCCTTATACAGGTACATGGATAAAATTCTAACAACATTAAAGAATATCTATGTAAGCTAATTAAGTCTTTAATCATGTTTCAAATCCAAGCTGCAATAATGAGCGGGAGGATCGTTAGGACGTAAAAGGAGGTGATAAGGAACCTCCTTCCTCGTTAAACTTCTATTTTATTTTGAATAACTCAGAAATGAGTTTCGGAGTAATGCTGGCAGCAATATCAGTAAAAAAAAGGTTATTATGCCCTGCTTTTAATTAAGGATTCGTTGCGCTCTGCTTGAGAGGTCTAATAAAAATCAAATAGCTTTTTCTACTGATACAATCGACTTTATTTTAGATTATGGCCGTGATTTGGACTTGGTTGGATGTTGGATAGGATGCTTAATGGATTCTCTGTCAAATTGTTTTAGTACTGGTTTTATATCGAGTGGGATTTAAAAGGTTTTTTTTTGGGCTTATTGTTTATTGTTTTGATGCGATGTAAAGTAATGTCTGAGTGGAGGTCGCGTTCTAAGAGAAATTGTTCTTTTTTATCTTATTAGAATGCAATACTACAGTGTAGGTTCCTTCTAGTAAATAGGTGAATGAATATAAGTTTTGTATATTAAAATATTAGTAGCTTAAAGTGTGTGTATATTATATTTTTTTAAATATTTTTTTTGAATTGAAAATTAAAAGAATTCAAGACTTAGTTAGTTAAGTCTGACTGTAGGCATAATGGTAGTGAGTTCGATTCTCGGCTTGACTAGGCTCCCTTATCTTACTCTACTTTGAGAGAAAAAAAGTGGCTGAAAATTGCTTTTGCTTGCTTAATTTAAAATGTTAAAGAGTTTACACTCTTTGCCTCGGTTATTATTACTTTCAATTAAGACAATTCAAGAGAAATGTAACACCAACAAGAGTCATAAACATAACTAACAATTAATTTAAATTACTTAGTANCCCTTAAATAGGTACATGGATAAAATTCTAACATTAAAAAATATCTATGTAAGCTAATTAAGTCTTTAATCATGTTTCAAATCCAAGCTGCAGTAACGAGCGGGAGGATCGTTAGGACGTAAAAGGAGGTGATAAGGAACCTCCTTCCTCGTTAAACTTCTATTTTATTTTGAATAACTCAGAAATGAGTTTCGGAGTAATGCTGGCAGCAATATCAGTAAAAAAAAGGTTATTATGCCCTGCTTTTAATTAAGGATTCGTTGCGCTCTGCTTGAGAGGTCTAATAAAAATCAAATAGCTTTTTCTACTGATACAATCGACTTTATTTTAGATTATGGCCGTGATTTGGACTTGGTTGGATGTTGGATAGGATGCTTAATGGATTCTCTGTCAAATTGTTTTAGTACTGGTTTTATATCGAGTGGGATTTAAAAGGTTTTTTTTTGGGCTTATTGTTTATTGTTTTGATGCGATGTAAAGTAATGTCTGAGTGGAGGTCGCGTTCTAAGAGAAATTGTTCTTTTTTATCTTATTAGAATGCAATACTACAGTGTAGGTTCCTTCTAGTAAATAGGTGAATGAATATAAGTTTTGTATATTAAAATATTAGTAGCTTAAAGTGTGTGTATATTATATTTTTTTAAATATTTTTTTTGAATTGAAAATTAAAAGAATTCAAGACTTAGTTAGTTAAGTCTGACTGTAGGCATAATGGTAGTGAGTTCGATTCTCGGCTTGACTAGGCTCCCTTATCTTACTCTACTTTGAGAGAAAAAAAGTGGCTGAAAATTGCTTTTGCTTGCTTAATTTAAAATATTAAAGAGTTTACACTCTTTGCCTCGGTTATTATTACTTTCAATTAAGACAATTCAAGAGAAATGTAACACCAATAAGAGTCATAAGCATAACTAACAATTAATTTAAATTACTTAGTAAATGAAGGCGGTGACACAGTGGAGTCGACTATATAGTTTATTTTAACTATAACATTAGTTAATAAAATATTTATTTCTAGAGAGGCCAGTCCATAAAGTGTGACTGTAAATGCGACAGGTTGTGGGTTCGATTCCCATTCGAGGAAATGAAATATTTATTTAAATTTATATTTTTCATTTCTTCGCTCTAGTGTCGAGGCGAAGCACAGCTTGAGTTTCGCCAATCAACACGGAATTTCTCCAAAATTCGGCGAAAAGTGTTAAACGGAGTGTCCTAAAACTAGGTTCCCTCCTCTACCCTGGTGCGTGCTGTACACAGCGTGAAGCTGATATTAATTCATATTATAAAATATAATAAATATAAAAAAAAACAATAAAAATGAGAGATATGAGAGACAATTTAAAATTGGATCACAATATATTGAATATAAAGAATTATTATTTATAAATTATTACATAAATCATTCATACTAATATATAATACGAGTCCAAGTGATGTCGATGTCGGTACTTAGAAACCCGTTGGGACCTCAAACGCATGCCTGCGCGTCTCAGTAATTGAAGCTAATAGTGTCGCGCGCCATGCTCGACCTGCACGCGATCTTTGTTTATGTTTATATGTTTTTTTTAACTACACGCTGTATCCCGCATGAGGGAATCTAGTGTTAAGGCACTCCGTTCTCATTAAAACACTTCCTTTCTTCATCACTGCCATCTTCCTTACTTCGTCAGTTTGTCTCGTCGAAATAATATTAACTTAGGGAGTGATGTTTTAGTGAGAGCACACTACTCTTCCCATTTTAATCTTTTAAGTTAAATATGCATTTAAAATAATACAAGATTTTATCTTTTAGGGAAAAATATTTTAATTTTACAATAAGCATGGTATAGCATGCCAAAAACATATTTAAAAAATAAGAAACACAATTTACTAGCATAATATCACATTTTATATACGAGTAACATTGAAAAAAAAATTCAATACAAATAACTATTAATAATATTAAAAATCTAATCACATCTATACAAATGCAAAATCATCTGACCTTTTTTTGTATCAAATTAGTCTACCTGCGATTTGGTTAATTGTTCAAATACCCCTGAAATTCACCTCCCCTATATTCCTTTCCCCTTAACAAAATAAATAAATTCCTAAACTTCACATATAAAGGAAATCAGAGCCTTATTTATATAAAAATAAGGTTTAATTTAG
This sequence comes from Heliconius cydno galanthus, assembly GCA_036379175.1. Taxonomy (NCBI): domain Eukaryota; kingdom Metazoa; phylum Arthropoda; class Insecta; order Lepidoptera; family Nymphalidae; genus Heliconius; species Heliconius cydno. Next base: position 94,880 of record JAKRZM010000852.1, read on the forward strand.
TACTTACATCAAATTTAACTGCAAAATATAAGATGGTTCAAGTATTATACAAGCGTGGGTGAAGCAACAAGTGTACAAACCAAAAAAATAAACGATTAGGGGTGATTTATACATTCCTTTTATTTTCCACCCTCGATTTTGTTCCATTAAATCACGTAACTGAAATTCCCACACTCTTAACACAATGAGAAATAATATCAGCTTGACAAGAACGTTAAAAATATATTTACTTAAAATATTCTTATATAAGATTGTTATTATTGTATTAATCAATAAATATAGTAGCAAATTTAAAATGATTGTTTTTCATCTTCACGCTGTACTTACTCTACACACAGCAGGGTAAGCAGAGGGTTAAGTGTTAAGACACTCCGTACCCCATTTCCCGCCAAATTCTGAAGGATTTGCGTGTTGTGTTGTTGCGGCGGTACTCAACGCCGTGGTTTACCTCGACCCCAAATCGAAAATATTAAATATTTCCTCGAGTGGGAATCGAACTCATAACCTGTCGTGTTTACAGTGACACGCTTGTACCCTGGGCCACAACTGGACCCAAAATGACCTTGCTACGAATAAATTCATTGTGCATGGTATTGAATTCCAGTACTCAACACGCAATGCCTCAACTTGATATTATGCCATGTCTGTTGTATTAAATAAATTTGTTAAGTCATAAAATTAATATTAGTATATATAATAATAAATTATTTATAATAAAATGTATATAAATATCTAATATATTTTTAACAATACAATAAAATATAAACTATCATCAAATATTATAATAAAATAAAAAATATACTAAATAACAAAAAAAACTTAGCAAACAAAAATCACTGTAAAACGACCCCACTGGCGTTCCACGACAAGTGCAATCACAAACAATACTCATAATAGGGGGGCACCCTCGACCCCTCAATCTCACACTTGTCACGCCGGGAGGTATATACAACACTTTTTAAATATGATGCAAAGTGCTTTTTCCATGAAATGTATTGGTTTCCATTTCGCTGATCTTCGTTTTTGCATTTTCAAGTGTGGGAATGATATCACATCCATATGTAAAAGCTTATTTTGCTGCATAAAAGAAATGTATTAATATTTATTATCTGTATCTTTTATTGTATATCTGTATTTTAATTATTAGTTAAAAAATATAACATTGGAACTAATAGATTGACATAGAATACGCATTTTCAAAGTAATAGTTAATTTAAGCAACCATTAATGACAAAGCTACCCCTAGCTCCAGTTATGAAATCCTAATTGGTATAATTACAAAAAAACCCAAAAAGAAATAACTCTACACAATCCATCCTAATCATCTCAAAATGGCTCTAATAGACATTTAATTACAGCCCCGGTCGAGTTCCACTGACCCCTTTTACACTTGTTTACATCTCCATCCCCCACCCTGATACAAAACGCGCTGAACCATCTAAATGGAATGTTTAATTCCAATACCCATACAATTTATTATAACAAAGCAGAACGGGATCGATCCACCGCTTGCCATCTGTCGTTGTTCCGAATCTCGAATCGCCGAAAAAAGCTCAATGTGCGACCAACCCTGGGAACCTACGATCGGAGAGTATTCCCACGAACAACCCCTCAATTTTCAATAACCAAATTAGCCTTTGCGTTACCCTATTTCGGATATGAAGGAGTCGTGAATCTATTCATATCGATAAAAAATATAGGGGCTCTCGCTCGTTTGAGTGTATCATCCATATTTTCATCCCCTTCGAATGCACGTGTTCTGAGATGTTGTATTTAAAGTGACGCGTATGTGTGCCCGGCTCGATCGCAGCACCTGCCTGCGCGCGCGCACCCCATTGGCTGAACGCCCACTATCACCGCTATACTGATTTCTTTTAAATTTAATTTTTTTGTAATACTTCTTCGGCATGCATAGAAAAAATCTTACATGTTTGGACCGGTACGAGCCGAATATTTGGTGCGTAGGTGGCATCGTATGTCTAATCTTTCTTATTGTAGAGAAAATGTTGATGAGCTTTAATTTGAATATTTTAAAAATAAAACAAAAACAAAAGGTTGTAGATAAATAGTCTTGAATCTACATAATTTGGTCATTTACATGTTTAGACTGAGTATTCTATTCCATAATACATATTTACATAATTTTGATGAAATTGCTACAAACATACATACAAAAAATAAACTGATAACAAACGTCCTTAACCCTACCCTAAACATGTTCATTGTAATATAATGAAGTTACCTTAAATCAAGTGCACCATTATAGACACCCTTGCAAGGGGGTCGTCACCCCCTGACCTCATGCCGCGGTAATGAACAATAGCATCATTACCCAGGGCGCGTGGACCGCACGTGGACACTACAAAAGACTAATAGAATTAGATAGAGTGATCTAATATTTGTATTACTATTTAATAATGAATATTGAAATTTTCCCTTAAGCTAAGTGAAGCGAAATATTTAGTTATAATAAAACTTATATAATATGTCCAAATTACATACAATTGTGATAGATTTTAGTAAATACTGAAAATAATTTTCTTACGTAGAAAACTACTAGATTTTCATAAAATTAAAATTTCCTCATTTGTACTAGCTCACATATATAATTAATGCTCAAATATCACTTAGCCTTACTATAACAAAAAGTTTATCTCCCTATAAGAATTCATATTTGTCCGCTATTCTTCAACTAGAATATGAATAACAGTTTCTCAACAGATAACAATGATAAGGGACTTCGTGTTTACGAAAAATATAATAGTATCGAATAAACCACTTACACCCACACATAGAGAGGGGAGCTTTTCACGCATGCGCAGCTTTTTATGTTGGGGGCGGCCGACCAGGTATAAATAAGCGCGCGTTCTGTTCAGCCCTACATTTCCGCTTGTAAACTCACTAGCAACACACGCTCTCATCTCTACATTTACTTTCAAAAATGTCTTTCTACGCGAACAACGAATATATCATTGCGACTAACAACTCTATTAACGAGAACAAATATAACAGTGAAAAAATGAAAAACAGTGGCTTCAAGGCTTTACTGAAGCCAATCATGAAAATGATTAAGAAAACCACCAAGCGTGCTCCTGCCAAGATCGTCGACACGTGCTACGAAGATGAACAAAACTCATGTAACGAAGCATTGGAGCGCAAAATCTACAATGAGATGGATTCTTGCCAATCTGCAGCATTCCTGGTCAGCAACGAGGACAACTCTTATGATCTGATGCCAATTTCCCGAGAGGACTTCTACATCCCAGTACACTTTGCTCGCACTGACGCCGGCACCTTCTTCTGGACTGCTGTCTCCAAACCTGAAGCTGACTTCGCAACGGCTGACTGCTACACCGAATGCCAAACCGCTGAGCAGCAACACCCAGTGTATCAAGACCGTTGGGTACAAGCCTAAATGAAGAATCGATACAACAATCAGTGTCTTCCAAGAAACCATGGCCTTATTGGTTTCAGCAACCGTCTGTGATGTTAGCTTTAAATATAGTTCTATGGTGCCATATAGATAGGTCTAGTAGGAGCAATAAGAAGTTTGCTCAAAATCGTGATAACTCCAGTAAAGCTTTAATTTTGATTATTACTTGGTGTTGTGATATTTTGATAATGTATAAAATTATTAAGCTTAGGAATAGGGATTTTAACATTGTGATTACTCGTATCTCAGCTTTAATTATATTAGGTATAAGTAATTTATATATTTATATGTTAAATTCGATTCGTCGAAAATGTTACAAATAAAATAAAATAGTAACTAAAAGAATTACTCTCTTTCCTTTATAAAACCCTTACAAAATATAAAATAATAACAAACACTATGAAAAATAATTAATTAAATTGCAAGACTATAATTTCAAATAAATTAATAATAAATGACTTAGTTAAAATTAAATCGCTTCAATATTTAAGCGGCTATGGAATCCAATGCAGTCAAAAGTTGTCCGACGAGATATAAAGGAAGGCGAGGCGGCTCGCGCCAACGTCTATAATACATACATTTATATTACCACCCAACTTTGGACCAGCATCCGAATATCTCTTAAGACGCTGTACCCTAAGGATCAATATTGGCTCAACAGAGTCAAATACATTTGGCGCCAATATACACTGATATAAGACTGACCAGTCCATACTCGGTGAACAACATTTCATGCGCGTGCGCACGTGCAGGGCTCGAGGCGGTCTTCGCTACTGGATTCTTAATGGTCATCTTTGGGTAGTAATTTTCTTTTTCAAGTTAGACTTAATGGGTATTATAAAATTTAAGTCAACATCCCAAAAAATGTTTTTTTTTGTAAGTTAAGCATATAAACTATACATTAATTAAAAATAAAACGATATACTATGTTTTATGACGTAATTAATTAATAAGATTATTAATAAAAATTATTGTTAGAAGCAAACCAAAAGATATATCTATTAAAATAATAGTTTAAGACGTTCATACGAGTTTAAATGCTTAACTCGTGGGACATTATGTTTTAGGTCTTAAATATTCTATAAATTAATAGAACATGTAAATTTTAATATAATTAATATTAAAATATGAATATGAAGTACAAAAGCTTAATTAAAACTCAATAAATAATTAATGGACCTTTTGAAAAGAAAACAATTTTGTTATACATAATGAAGATTAATTATATATATTTAAATTTCTTTCTTTATAAAAATTGCATTAAAAACAATTCCCACACTAGAATTAGCTAAATTAAGCTATGATAATAAACTCTACATAACATGCTAAAAACACTATAAACTTAAGCAAAATGCTGAACATCGTCACAAAAGCATCACAAAATTAGAATTAAAATTTTGCAATTAAGAACGCAGCAAGCAAAAATGGGAAATAAAAAATATCTGTTACTTTAGGTGAAAGATGCGTAAAATTAAAAAAAACTCCATTCCAAACAACTAAAAATCTTTACCACTAAAATAATATGTATAAAAATAGAATAATTAAGTCTAATATTATTCTACGTCATTCAGCCTAGTGAGTACCTTTACCAGTAAGACAGCTCTTACTTGTGAAAAAACTTCCACGATACCACAGCACCATAGATGCATGCAAACTTGCAAGAAAGTAAAAACGACAAGCCTCGACCCGTATCGACAAGTCTCAACCTGTCCTGAAGTCACCTAAAGACGAGTTGCTTCTTGCTCAACTTTTATATGAAAAAAAACAACTTGCACAATACTACAGAGATAATGAACAACTATTCTGCTTCCACTATACATGCTGTGACAATACGATATTGTGTAAGCACGTGCAATTACAAAAGCTCACTTTCTCATTCATAATTTAGTGTACTACTCAAAAATTGGTCGCTAATTCTTTTCTCTGTCTTTTTAAAGAAGAAGAAATGAACTATTGTAAGTAATAATTTGCAATATTACTGCAACAACCACTACTACTATTTTATCTAAACATTTTACTATAATTATTTATTTTAATTTAAAATTCCAATGTTTATAATCAGTATTTATTATATATACAACATTAGTCTACTCTATATCAATTATTTTTCCAACTCTTCTAAGTATAACAAAATAAAAATTACACAATTATATAACAACTATTAACAAGACATTAGATACGTGTGAAATCCAAAAAAACAAATACGAAATCCAAGACCAATTTGCATACGAAACAGACATTGCAGTAACTTTTTCCGTCTAAACGGCGTCAACGAGACCAAACCTGATATGCTAATCACCATATATTGATAAGAGTAAGCAAGTACCGCTAGGCAAGTTGTCATAATCAGTAGAGAGACCAACAAGTAGTTAGATATAGCGGTCCGATAATAATACCATACGAGTCGTGAGAATTTCGGCAGATGTACATTTTCTTCACGACGACGAGGCAGCGCGTATCGCTTTTTTTTCTTATTCCTCTTAATAATACGGACCTCGCTTCGGTATCGACGTTTTGGGTCGTTCGTGACTCATCGACGCATTGTTATACCATACACGTGTGAGACGGACTTTGGGGTTAGAAAGGATTTTTTTGGCAACCCCTTATTTCGAAATTCCGCAACTCTTGCGATATTTGGGTTAATTTTTTTGGGGTAATTTCGTACGCGGCGTGCTCTGTACACGTGCAGGACAATTGAAATACCAAAGAATTGGAAATGAAATTCGAAAAAAATTTTTTTATTTAAATTACATAATCCTGAGTAATTTGCTTGGTACACGTAATAATTAATATTATTAAAGAATCATCGACTATAGTTAATTGAGAATTGTACAGAAGCGAGCTAATTAGTTTCTAATTACAATTAAGTTGCAATTACAATTAAATTGCAATAATGGACCCGTCTATATGAATGCGATAAAAGCAATAAGACCAACGTTGAACAGAATACCATGTGTATGTGGGGAGTAATTACTGGCACTGCTTTCAACATAGTTTTTATTAGTTGGATATCGCCTAGAAGGCGTTTTATGTAACATAATCGATAAAGCAATTAACGTTATTTATTCATGAGAATATGTACAAAAAATATATGAAATAGCTATAGATACTCCGGTGAGATTATAATCTTGAGATTATAATGTGTTATTATATTAGAAACAAGAAAATTAAGCAGATATTGTATTTTATTAACAAAGCTTTGACCAGAAACATAAATTATAAAAGTCTTTTTATTTTAAAGTACTTAAATGTATCCTGAACATTTCTTAATATTACTTAAAGAGTTTTTACACTTTCAGCTCCCATTGCTCATAATTTGCTACTTATTACTCAATAAATGAAATAAAATAAATAAATCAGCTTCACGCAGTATCCCGCACACAGCAGGGTAGGCAGAGGGAACGTAGTGTTAAGGCACTCCGTTCCCCACTTTCCACCGAATTCTAGAGGCATTGCGTGTTGAATGGTGAAACTCAACGCCGCTCAATACATAAATGTATAATATATAAAAGTACAATCATTAGGTTCGTTTACGCCAAAACTAATAAGCGCGGGAAAAGATGAAACCAACAAATTTACAATTTTTTATTTAATTTCCGCATAGCATATTTTTTTGTTTATATCCGTTGGCGAGGAATTTACAGAGAGGATGTTGCAACTCAGGAATTCGTTTTTTTTCTTTACGACATTTTTGGGAGGCTTAATGATGATCATGTAATATGATACGTACCAATATACTTGCTTTTATGCGAATATTTAACCAATGTGTTTTAATAAGGATATATCTTTTATAGTTTTTTACTAAGTAAATATTTTTAATTTAGAGATATTTTCTGGAGGCTTGGCTTTATCTTTGTATATATTTGTGTAAACGTCGTTTTCAAAGAAAATTTATGTTAGTAAAATTTCTGGGGTGGGCCTACCCTTATTCCTCCGCCAATGGCTATTGACTATGTAACCGTATTACACAGAAATTATTAAACTTTGAAATAAAAAATTCTGTTACTTAAAAAAAATATTTAAAAATATATAATTTTGCTGATTACTTTTCATAAGGCCTTTTGTCGATATTTCATTCACACGCATATTTTATTATTATTGGTACACCTGAACAATTGTTTAGTAGTGGTGAGATCATCGTGGTGTGTACTCAGATGATGGCTTTGATCGTCAACGCGTGTCAACAGCATGAGCTGGCACGTTCGCTGTTAAGGTCAATACGGTATTATTTATATATTTTTAATGAGAAAACTGTTTTATTTCATGCTTTTGGAAAGCATCAATAAGTTTCATCGTCAGACCTGACTTGGTAGCCAATTCAAGCTTTATCACTACTAACATTTTAATTATTATACCTAGCTAAATATATGAAAAAATTGTAGTATAAGTTTCGTAAATATTTTTTCAATAGCTCTAGCAAAAATCTATTTCAATATAAAATATTTTGAAATTTGACTTAATTACCTATATAATATAATATACTAATATTTAAAATAAGTATTTTCTTTAATCAGTATTATAAAAAAAAGTGATGACCGTTTAACAGAACTGAAACAGTTGACTCATCGCCACGATTCTCAAAAGCCTCTCGATAAACAATTCATAAAATTCAATTTTATACACGATCAATATTATTTTGTTTTAATTTTAGTTACATTTCATATTTTTCACATTATTTAATATTTTTTTTAAATTATTAACACTATTATTTAAAAAGACACTAAGACACTAACACAAGATCACTAGATGTTAAATTATCACTTCTTAGATTTCGCACTGTGATTCACATAACTGCACTACATTCCGTTACTTCCTGTAAGCGATCCAAATAATAACTGAGCGTACAACGGTAGATTTTCAATTTTATATAAGATTCACCCTAAAATTATTTGCAAAATCTCTTTCCCACGGTCCCTAGTACCTTAAACTTTGACCCGAAGATATTGTCCTGTAAACAATTGAAGATACTTCCGAGTCCCCTTTCCTTATCACAGCATTGTAATGTTAGTTCCGGAACGGTCCGCTAGATGGCAGAATTTTGAATAACATGTATTCTTTTAAGTACGATAGGTACGTACTACCATCCCATCTTTGATAAAAATAGATGAAATGAATCAAATTAAAATAGAACTAATTACTTAAAGTAACATTTGGTTACTTATTATATTGAAAAATATAAGTTTATCTGATAAAGTATAAGAAATCGAACATCTTCCTAAGCAACATTCTCTACGATATCTCAAAAAACAATTTTCATATGTATACTATGGTAATAAGAAAAAACAATATATAATAATTACGATAAGAATTCAAAATGATACAATAAAAAAAATTATAACCCTTTTTTATAAAAGAAATAGGCATATTTATAAAACAATTTTTAAATTTAAAACTAAAGTTATATAAATGTATAACTTTAAATTACAAAGTTAAAATAATATATTAAATAACAAAACTAGCGCCTAGCGGTAACCGGTCCGCTGCGACCGTCAACAATGATGACTCGTGCGCCGCACGCGTGTACTGCTCTACACCGACAATTACTTAAACAATACTAGATAATAACACTTATTCGAAACAATGACTAAATGTTAAAATGTTACACCGTATTACATTGTTGTTTTTTTTTGTAAGCTTAAAGTTTAAATACTTTACAAAATGGTAAAAGCATTGGGTAAAGCATAAACAAAAAAGAAATAAGCATAATGACCTATGAAAAATATCAAGGCATAATATTTAATATGCACTCAATATAAATAACAACATCATATATATTATATGATCAGATAATTTTAAAGGAAATAATTATAATGTTAATAAAGTTCGTAAAATGCAAGATGCACTTTTGGTATAAAGTTTAAAAAAATAAAAAAAAAACCAGTCAAATGTCAATGTCAAAAAAAGGCCCCAAGCGACAAAACAAGAAACATCCAAAGTTGATAATTCGAACAATTTCCAATTTCATAATTGGCATACGAAGTATGACGCGGACGCCCGGTGCTCGAGCCGTGGGAACGGCGACAGTTGCGCGCGCGCCACCTGCCCCCCTTCTATAAAATAAGAAAATTCTAATTTACGTACGATTTATATGACCTTAATTTTTTTGTTGATTCCCATGCACATTGTTGTGTTGTTTATGTTATGCTGATGTTATGAAATCTGATCTTTTTAAACAATTTATATGGCATTTTTATTTTTCTCAAAAAAATCTCAAAGGATATACTATCTTATATCTATATTATAAAAAAATAAACTTAATATAAAAACTTCCGTAGGTAAGTACAATCTATTTAGAATTTGTTAAACTTTAAATAGTAAAATCATAGTATTACTAGATTAGCTATAACATAATTTAGCTATAACATAGATCTAAATAACGATAATAGTTTATCCATCACTACTCTATTCATAGTGTTCCAAGTCCAGTATTTTTTGTGCACGCGTCACCCCTCGCGCGTAAATGCTCCAGCTCGCGCCATATGTCGCGTGGACCGTGGGAACGCGTCCAACAACCAAACGCAATGTGCTCGTCTTTTGCTCGATTGTCAAAGCTCGAATATCTGTTAACTTATTTTATATCCAATCTCTCTTAACATAGAGTTCGGTTTACAATTTCGTTAAACTCTGTTTATTATAGTATAAAAGAAATAAATATAAAACCTCCATGCCAAGGCTTAAGATTGAATTTCAGTTGGATGTACGTTGTGTATCTCATATCCGCACATGCCCCATTGATTGAGAAAATTATGATTACTTAGGCCAAGTGACCGAGAAAACGTTGTTTATCTGTGTAATGAATTGTTTAATACTCTAGTGCTTGACGATAATATATACTTAAAACTATTTGCTTTAAGAGCTGCTTTAGATAAGAAGTTATTTTTAGTCTTGACTAATCGTCAATAAATAATAAGATAAAGTAAGTAGAATATTCCAAGATTAATAGAATCCATATCGCAAATTTCCTTAAACAACAGCAAAACAACGTTATCTCGTTCTAAAAAAACATTACATAAGTAAACGCAAAACTTTTCCAACATTAAAAATAAAATGCTATAGAATTTAATGATACATATAAATATTGATATGGTAAGAAAAAGAAAAAAATACGGAGGGGAGACGAGCAACTGGCGCGAGCGAGCGTGGGAACGCGACCAGTTCTCGAATAGGTAAAGAACGCCTTAGAAAAGGTGCAATTCGTTTTTGTCCACAGCTTTTTATCTCTAATGGCAGCCGAAGTAGTGGCGAGAAATTGGAAATCGGAACCAAGGAATGCAATATTAGAAGATAAAAATGGTTAATTGTATTGCTAAAAAGCTAACGTTTCAATTTTAGGCTTGTTGCTTTTTAGTTTCTTTAGTAAATCAATTTTTACAGGTTTATTATTTTACTTTTCAATTGTAGCATAATTCTAAATATGATATTCTGATTATACGAATCCTCATCTAACTCTAGAAGATGATTTCAACTTTCAACAAAATCAAAACAATTATCTTCTAACAACACTAAGATTACAAAAAAAAGACATCAAAATAAATCATAAACAACAATTGCACGTTACACCATTATATTTTCGACACGGTCACGAAAAAATTCCAATACGATTTGCCAACAAAGTCGCGTCAATCAATCCATTTACTATTCCACACTTAACCCTAGAATGCATCTGCCGTTACAAAGGAGGCCCCCGCATTATGCCGGCACGTATTTTTTCCTGACCTCGTCCTTTATGCCCAGGGGGCGAATCGTGGGAACGATCTTGCACAATTCCTTGGGCATATGCGACAGAAAAAAGTGCAATTCCCCCTCGAAGAAAAGGGGAGTTGTGAGAACGTGACCTAACAAAGCGCTTCCTGGCTTTCGATACACAATCTTATTTGCCGAAATGTAATTTTAGCTCTTAGTGTAACTACAGAGAGATACCATTCCGATAACCTGTGGCTTGTGTTCGATGTTTAACAAATAATTTTAAATGGTTGTTACAAAATGTTAAAATCAATCGATTATATGCTTTATTGTGTTGAAATGAAGTTTAAAATGTAATGTGAAATATGTGCGTGCAATATTTACGAGCTATAAATGGGATAGCTTCTTCAATATAAAGTGATGTAGTGGATGGCATACGCGTGACCTTTAGATATGGGTTATGTGAAAATATGATTGATCTTGTGTCAGTACGCGGATGAGAAGGAGATAGATTTTAGATTTTAGATTTTAGATTAGATTTTTACGATTGTGGGTTCGGATCCTGACTCGAGGAAGCGAAATATTTATTTACATATATATTTCCATTTCTTCGCTCTGGTGTCGAGGCAAAGCGCGGCGTTAAGTTCTGCCCCTCAACACGCAATGCCTCCAGAATTCGCCAGAAAGTGGAAAACGGAGTTTCTTAACTTTATAGGAATAAATAATAATTATAAAGAAATTTCTTAAATTTTAAATACAATATTAAAAGTTAATTAACAGTAACTAAAGATAAACAGTACAAGACAATGTAAATACTATCTCGATTACACGAGCCACTTTGAAGTGAGCAAAGTTGTATCAAATTGGGAACAGGCAGTAAATAACCATGTAATGTTATTCGTTAATTAACAGTAGCCTCATTAGGTCTCGTTAATTCCTGCCTAGTCGTATACAAAACATGTTCACTTACGTTGTAATTGAAGAAAGCTTAGTATCGCCTACATGTACCCACCTAAGCTAAATTATTTATAGCTGTATATATTTTTTAACATAATATAATATATTTAATTAGAAAACGAATAAAAATTTTAACATTGCGAGATTTGAATCCAAGTCTAAATTTAAATTATAAAAATAATATAATCTTTCTCAACACAAATAAATACAATGCTTAGTTATAACTTCCATATTGTACAATTATAATTTTATTTTTTATCAAATTATAGTTTACATATTATTAAAATAATATTTTATTAATATAATAAAACAATAAACTTCAATATAGAAAATAATGTCTATTATTATTATGATAGAGGCTGTCGTGGCGCGAGGGCACAAGCGTGACGGTTGTTGGTTCGAATTCCACTCGATAGAGTGAAATATTTAATATTTTCAATTCCTCGCTCTGTCACCGAGGTAAAGCGCGGCGTTGGGTTCCGCGTCTCAACACTCAACACGCAATGCATCAAGAGTTCGGCGTAAACTATTATTTGTATTCTCTAAAAGCCTTTACATGTTGGACCTATGTCCCCACACAAGCCTTCAAAAAGACCGGGTTCCTTTGAACATTATATAAGAAAATAAATATAATAATAATAAAATAATTATTATTGTTGTCTATATGCCAGTTTATTTATCTTCGTATGTTAAAAAGACATAAACGCTATGTCATTATTAGTGTTAGACAAATCAATATACCCTCAAATATCACTCATAACATTTACTGTCAAGTAATTTGAATAAATATATTCAAATTTATTGCAACGAATATTTAACAAGGCCTTAAAGCTTGTTTCTTGTTGCGTAGGAAGCAAACTAGTTTAGTTTACATTTAATCGCTTAGCTAACATAATCAAAAACGCATTCGTCTCAAAAAAAATCAAATCTTTTTTATAAAAAAAAACATCTAAAAAAAAACTTATCGCCATTTGAGTAATAAAAACCGCGGAAACTAACTTACTTACAAAAAAGTGAATGCAATCAGTCAGTTAGTTAGTTTTTGCAAAGTGTTTTATCAATGAATAATTACGTTTAAATTCACGATATTGGGCACCAATAGAGATGCTAAGGTTACCCAACCCCTGGCCGTAGCTATCATTTCCGATAGTTTCATTACCACGAAATCTTTAAGCAGCGTTTTGCAATTGGAACGTGCTTTGTGGCACTTTATTTCATTGGCACGAGTGTCCGGAGTGAAGTCACGCGCGGGTTGGCGCGGGTTGCCGCGGGTTGCGGGTTGCGGGGCGCGACCGCTCGAGCCCGCACCGTGGGAACGCTCTGCCTTTAACGTGTCGCACGTGCTCGCGACGCTACTACAATCCAAACGAGACTGAGCGAGATAGAGAATATAATATTTTAATGAAAGACAAGGATGCAATATAATAAAAAAAAATACGACAATAAAATAACAACTGACAATTATTTGTGAGCGTTCGAGACCGAATCCTTCGTTCGAGGACCGTGAAAGGGATTCTAAAGAATAAAACTATAATGGAGATGTTGATTTATCGCGGTGTCTTTTCCGTGGCTCGTTGCTACTGCTTATTCGTTTATTATTTCGCAATCGCATGGGCGTTGTAAATTAAAGATTTGTATGTAAACCGCTTATTGATGTCTCTAAATTTCTGCGATATATATTATATATGTGGAGGCTGAGTCAGTTTTGAAAATGTGGCTGGCTACGTAACGTAATCTTGAAATATGGTGACGTAAACAAGGATGGTCATAAAAAATACCACCTCGGCGACCTTTAGCGTGCCTCGTCCATGTGTCGCGAATCTCGGCGTCGGGATCGACTTTCACGGGTCGGGTTTCTTGTGAACGACCACATTTGGCGACCACACTGACCCCGAAAGACGCCAAATGTCGCAAAAAGCCCGCCATTAAGGTCTAGAGCCAGTCCGCCGTGAAACCACCGACCTGGAAATCCTACTCTTGTACGTGATTCATAATTGAGAGTTAGCTTTGAATATGGCTTAGTTAAAAACGATACAGAAATTATTTGCTTGATGCTATAATAAAAATATATTATAGGTAGATTCTAATATTCAAACGACTACAATTATTATCAACATGTCAACAACGGCAGCTATAAAATCTAGTAAAGTTAAGTATTGAGAATATATATTTTTTAATTTTTTATTATCACGCTGTACCCCGCATGTAGGGTAGGCAGAAAGAGCCAATGTTATAACACTCCACTTCCCACTTTCTGTTTATTATGGAGGCATAGCGTGAAGAGGCGGAGGTCAATACAGCTCTTTGCCTCGACACTAGAGCGAATAAAAGAAAATATTAAATATTTCAATTCCTCAAGAGGGAATCAAACTCACAACCTGTCGTTGACAGTCACTCGCTTGTTCCTAGGCCACGGCTCGCCTTCACTAAAAAAACCACCTATACTTAGACTACACTCAATTATATCTATATACGCAGCATAAGAACCAGTTTCGTAAATAAGCTATAAAATTATAATCGAAACTTCAAGTAAACAAGGTATAAAGTGATGTAACATAAGATTTAGTTTTTGTTAAATCTCTGAAACTTAATAGCCCCATCCGGTCGTCGGCAACCCGATTTATAGACTGACCTACATGGTGGACAATCTCTTTGGAGAAAATTAAAATTTAAAATTCAACCTTATATCTAAATTATAAGAACTAATATCAATTTAAACATAGATAGACGTATTGAAAGGCTGAGATGAGCAATTTTTATTGTTAATTCAGCTATAGCGTCCATTGGTTTGTAGTGAACTAAATAGCGTACATCCGGGGTATCTATTAGTACTGGTTAGTTTAGTAAGAGAAAAGTACGCTTCGTACGCAGTTGTAATGCAAGAATCGAAGATTGTTATAATGCAATGTTATTATGTGTTTATATGACCGTCAATGATTGGCATCAAGATATTTTTTATTAGGAAAAATAATATTATTTTTCACATATGTGTATATTGAAGTCGCATGTATAAGAAGAATTGAGGCCAGTCAGTCAGAAAGGAGCAGTCTATATGTAGAAATTTATTACTTGTATATAATAGAATAGAATATAAAATTTGAAGTAGTCATTTTATAAAAAATACTATAACATTAATATGATAAATAATTGTTAATTTATTAAAATATGTATATGTTTAGCTATTTGCCGAAAAACTAAAAATGGCAACTGATACTAATAAAGTCTAGACATTTTTTTTTCCTAATTTGTAGATCTATAAAATTTTATTGGTTCTAAAAAATATCGAAGGCCACTCGAGGAAGTAAGATACATATTTAAATTTCGAGGAAATGAAATACATATTTATAATAATATATATTTTAATTTCTCGCTCTGGTGTCGAGGCAAAGCACGGCGTTGAGTTCTACGGCGGAATATAGGAAACGGAGTGCCTGAGCATTAGGTTCTCTCTGCCTACACTGCTGTGTGCGGGATACAGCGTAAAGCTGATTTATTCTAATTCTAAATTTCAAAATCATCAATATCTTTACAAAATCTAAAAAATAATATCAAAATATGTAAATTAAAAACGTTATTTTTAGATTACGTCTTAGTTAATGATCAAAACAATTTAAAAATAGACTTATAAAATAAGGTCATTATGTAAAGTACCTAATGAATAGGACATCTATCCGTATTGTTTATTTATGTAGATACGCTTGCAGATACGTGGGTACTTAATAAATAACTAACCTGTTTTTAATTTCTTCATTTAGTGTACAAATATTCTAGAAGCTTTACTGACTATAATTTAAAAACGCGCTGGTGTTAGGTTCGATTCCTGTTCGTTAATATGATAAATTATTTTCATTTTCCTACTCTGGTAGACAAAGCGCGGCATTGAACTCCGACAATACGAAATATTTCGAAACCTGGTCGGAAAGTGAGAACAGAATAATCATAACACTAGGTTTCATTTGTCTACCCTCATATGCGGGAAAAGCGTGAAGCTAAAAAAAATAAACCAAGCAGCCTAGGTAGAAAACTAGAATAAACTTGATTCGCGATTTTTTACAATGATACATTACGCACTGTAAGACGATCTTACTATCATTAACTTGAAGAATTTATGAAACCCGAAACCTTTCATTGGACAAAACTTTTATTAAGACCGCCAAATCGAGAAAATTTGAATCCTTTTCTAATTAGCCAAAACTACCCATAATTCAATAAACAAAACTAATCGATACCCCAACACAAATAAAAAAAAACAATTACCAAAATCATCTAATTAATTGTGTTTTTCAGCGCTACGGAGCTACGCGCTACGGTATCGCCGCGCCGGTTGCGCACGCGCAGACCACGCGAGTCGTGCCTCTCCCTCGCACATCCTCAGCACTGTGGGAAAAGACGGCAGGTGTTATGCGGGATCGTGAACAACCACGCATTACCATTCACATTATTCAACAATAAATAATAATAATAAGAAGCCGTGGAGCGAGTGGCGCACGCGCAGCTATATATACTTATACGAGTATATACGCGTGTACGTGTGAGGTTTGTTTTGTGTGCGTAAATCCGTGGACGATATTTTTTATGGTCGTGTGGGCGGGCGCGCGTCACGGATTTACAGGGGATTAAATTTTCTTCATTGTTTCAACATATTTTGGGGCACGTGATTTATGGGGGGGTAAGCTACTTTGGTAGTCTGTTGACACGTGGTTTTGGGGATTACGCAGTTTTACCTGCAAACCGTAAAGTTAAGATTTTCAACAAATGTGCTAGAATTGCAATTTTGTAGAATTAAATTAATAATTCGTTTAATGATAAAGTGTGACAATCATTAGAGTCGATCGATTATAATTTAAATATTTGGTAGTGAATGAACATCTGACATCGTCTATCCATTCACATACATTAAGTAAGAATGAATTGGGTTATATGACATTAAAATTCAATGAAATACCTCAGGCGACATGTGTACTTTGAGAAAAGCGTGGGAGTTGAATTTCCTACGCTACGATTGAAAGTTATAAAATAAAACTAAAATAGAAATTATGTGTCAAACTCAACAAAGATAAATTTAAAGATAAAGCTTATTTGGGAATTATTAAGTTGGATCGGTAATAGTAATTATTTTAGAGATTAAAATTTTAAATATTTAAATAAATAATAGAGTTTACGGTTTCCGAAATATGTGGGTGCCGTTGCGACAATAATGAAAAGGCCTAAGAAGTATATATTTAAGAGCTCCACGTTTTATCTCGCATAGTATTGGAGTCAAAATACTGCATTCTTCACTTTCAATCCAAATCTGAGAAATTTTACGTCTACTAAAGGCCACACTGATTTTCATTTGACCAGATAAAAATAATGTATGTAAGCATCAAATCTATCGAATTTTTTACTAGACGAAATTTCAAAATAGCAAAATAAAAACACATAAATTCTGCTTACATTTACATAATGGTGTTGATGGTCATTAGTGTTATTGTCACATATAAATCTTCTCAAGGGAAACAGGTTCGACGCTCGCCTATTAACACTGAGAAGCCTTTTATGTTCAAAACGTCGTTCAATCAGTCTCAATAATTTACATATTATAAAAATAAAATTAGATATAAAATATAACGTGTCATTAAGCTTTGATTCTATTAGCACGTGCATGTATATTATATTAGGAGAACCGGTTACAATTTTTTTTTTGGCAACTTCGAGAATAGTTCAAATTACTTAGAAAAAAACTAAGATTATTTTTCAATTTTTGTACGCGTTTTGCGTTGGTCATTGAGGTTTAAATAAAGGAATTAAAATAATATATTAAGATATCACTACTTTCAAATAATTTATTGTGCTAGATGAACAAACCCAAAATTTGCTAAAGAAAAAATATTATTGTACGAATATTACATCAATACAAAAAACTCCCCGAGGGAAATTTGTACCCGCAATTATCAAGCAGATTTATATGCATTTTTTAGCTTCTCGCTGCATCTCGCCTATAGAAGAGTTGGCAGAGGTAACCTAATGTTCAAACACTCCGTTCTCCACTTTCCGCCGGATGAGACATTGCTTGTTGAGTGGCATAACACAACTCACTGTAGCCTTGTTACGAGAGCGAGGAAACGGAAATATTAATAAAAAAATCATTCCTCCGACTGGGAATCGTATCTGCAACCGCGTTTACAGTCACACGCTTGAACCACTGCGCCACGATGACGACCTCCACACTTATTTTACTTAAAATGAAAATTTTAAACATATTTAAAAAAAATCACGTGCCTTGTAAAATTTATTCGTTCATTCATTATACGGTTTTCTCGTGATTACAACACTTGAGTAAATAATGACGCATCCGTGAGAATAGAGAATACTTAAAAATGTAACCGTTGAACGTTGAAAAAACTTGCCAGAAGCCTACTATATTCTATATAAAATTTATTTTTAAATCCTTGTCGTCAGCCACAAGATTGCAAAATGTTGTATAATAAATTACATATAATATGCTACGATGATCGCTTCTATATATGGAATTAATTAAAATATGATAATACCCAATATTTACCTCTATTGTATAAATAATAAATTTATATTTAAAGTAAAAAATAGTGTACTAAATAAGTAAATAATTTAGCTTATGATAAATTACATTTCCACTTTATTCCATATATAACAGTTTAGGCTCAAGGAACCTAGTATTAAAGAGACACCAGACACCTTCAAAAACCAGGCTTTATCTTGTTACCAAAGCGAAAAATGAAAATAATTTATTCTTCCAAATGAGAATCAAACCCACAATCGTTGCATTTACAGTCAGATACTGTGCTGCTGATCTACGACGCACATCAAACCTTAAACATATTTCCTGAACATAATTTCTCCCAATAAACAACAAAAATATCACATATTTTAAGTATGACCACTAAAACTGCCTTTAATTTAAATCTACAATTACACTTATTTAAATCTACGACGACGGTATTTTAAAATTCCTTTGGAATATTTTAAAATTGTCAGTTATTATTTTTTAGATATTACCATGGCCGACATCGTGAATTTTTATCTTATATTTCCTTTTATATGATTATACACAACGTGAAGCCGCAAGATATAAAAATGCAAGAATAAATAAACGATGCCTAGTCACGAAGCTCACAGATGGATTGATGTGGACTCGTTTAAAAATAATATAGAGCACTCTAAGTTTATATCTTGTAAATGATAACCTTCATAAATTTGTAGCTGTGGCAGCTATTTAAATAATTTATATGACTTTACTTCTACTGCTACTTTACTTTCTCTCTCTCTTTCTATTTACACTTAAATATTTTTACTTGTATATACATGCCACAATAGATTTTCAAAATCTTCATAATATTTATTTCTTCACTCAGCTCTGGTGAGTTCTGCTACTAAAAACTCAAACTTGAAAGTCAATGCTCGAATTTGGGTAAGTATAAAACGGTCTTCACACTAGATTATATCTGCCAATCCGGTGATATGAAGCATGCAACATGATTGATTTTTTTTTAATTTAATTATTTATATTTTTAATCAGCCTACCGCCACAGACAATGCCTCCAGAATTCGGCAGAAAGTGGGGAACGGAGTGTCCTAACACTAGGTTCCCTCTGCCTACCCTGCTGTTTGCGGGATACAGCGTGAAGCTGAATCAGCCTATCGCCGTCCACTGCTGAACGTATCCCTCCCTCATCTTCATCTAGTATTAAAATAAAAATCCATAATATTAATATACCGTCTCAATCAACATCTTATATAAGTAGAGCAAAAGAGCAAAGGTGTTAACAAAAACTAATAAATAGGCACAAAATAAACTAACCCTAGATAGTTAGACTGTAAACCAATCAACGGCAACCATCGACAACCATCTAGGATCTTCATTACGTCAAACAGCCAATTTATTTTTTGTCCAGCGAGAGGAAATGAGAAAAATAATGAGCAATCAAAGCAACATGCGGCACTACATGTTATAATTAAAGTATGCGTCGTCGTCTTTTAGAGGCTGTATCTTTAAGTGTAGGTTTGATTTTTTTATGGAAAAAGACAAGATAAACAAACGAGCGTACGGGTCACCTGATGGTAAGTGATCACCGCCGCCCACGACCACGTGCAACACCAGAGGAGCTACAGGTGGGTTGCCGGCCTTTTTAGATATTCAGCTTCACGCTGTATCACGCATAGAGCAGGATATATATTCTCCAGAAATGTATAATATAATTATTAACATTCTGAAGCGTGGAATTAGAAGCTATAACCATCGTCGTGTATATTTCCCCTCTTAATAACACTTATTAATGTTTATAGCAACCATTTCCACGTATTTACAGTTCCGAACCTAATCTAATATATATTACAGTATCACATAACTGTTTAACGAGTTATAATATAAATCGAAAGCACTCAACAAGTAATAAATAAGTAATGTTATTAATAATGATCAGTTTCACGCTGTATCCCGCACACAGCAAGGTAAGCTGAGGGAACCTAGTGTTAACACACTCCGTTCTGGAGACATTGCGTGGTGAGTGGTGGAACTCAACGCCGCGCTTTGCCTCGCTTTTACCATAGCACTATAAGCAAAGAGCATCTAGATGCTTCGAGATTAGACATTAGACACTTAGTTCTTCAAATACCTACGGAATTTGAGACATTGCAAGTACTATAATGTTACTAGTAGGACTAAATTAAAAAATATCTATTACTGAAAAAAATATCTATTCAACGGAAAAATAACGGAATGATTCATCGCGAACATATTCTATTGATTTAAATATATGTATCTCTACGGAATGTCTCCATCTACATACCTACTTCTTTCTTCTGTAATTTCGTTCAACTAGAGATGTCACTTATTATTAAATTTAAAATTAATACATTTTTTCTATGAAGTTTTGCCAATGGAGTCAAAGATCAATATTTGAAGTTAGCAAATCATCTTTTCGTATTAATTTTAGACTTTAAAAAATGTAGTTTGAACCAAGCTATTTATTTGAGCAATATGATAAAAAAATTAATTTCAACGGATGTTTTATATTCTGTAAATGAATAATGCTTTACATTCCTATATTATCATAATATAACCACCTAATTTAGTATTAACGAGTGCTGACAGTGACGGAAGTGGTCCAGGAATTAGATCTACAGTGCAACGGGTTGCACCTGCCTCTCAATTAAAGAGATAATTTTAAGAAAAAATGATAAGTTTTTAATGTTACTATCGTCGAATTGCTGGTGGTATCTCGTTACTTACCAATAACATGTTGAAATAAAAAATGCGCTTAAATTAGAATTTCTAATACGGAAATTCTTTGGTGATATGATGAAAAATTTAATATTTTAAATTAAAATAGTTACATATCTAATTACATTATAGAACTACCGTTAATATTAAAATAATTTTACATTGCATCATTACATGATAGTAAAAAGCCACATTTTTTAAAATTTAGCTTCATATTGCAGGGTGGTCAAAAGAAACTTAGTGTTAAAACACTCTACTTTCCGCCGAATTTTCAAGACATTACGTGTTGAGTGGCGGAACATAACGGCGCGCTTTTGGTTAGGTCCCCACAGCACAGATTTGAAAATTAAATAAATAATAACTCCTTCCCCTGAGTAAGAATCGAATGCACAACCGTTGCACTTCAGTCACAAGCTTATGCCCCTGCGCCATTTTTTATTTATATTATTATATTTATTATATTTATTAATTTTATTTATATTATTATATTTATTATATTTATTAATTTTATTTATATTATTATATTTATTAATAAATAAATTTTAAATAAATTTCAATAGCGTACTTAAACTTCATGTGCAACTTACAGCATACCACAGACATGCGGGTGGGTCAGAGCCTATTACAAAACTAAATAAACATACTATCGAATACATTACAAGTAACTTATTATCTCTACACAGAATGAACGGTAGTGATTAAAGATTTAGATAAGCGACGGCGGGCGGTGGTAGCTAGATATGAGATTTAAATAGTAAATAATGGACCGATAACCGGCTTGGACATAGCGTTTGTTATTTTGATTGACTGCAAGCCAAGCTCATGCTTTGTCTTTTTAATCTTAGTAATTTTAAAAAAATATAAGATATTTGAATTCATTTATAATAAATAATTACAAGTATTGAATTAAAAGATTTTTGAAAAATCTTCATAAAGTTGACAAGCACTTATCAGGGTAGGCAGGGGGTCTATTAAGTTTTAAGACTCTCCTTTCCCATTAAAACACTTCTTTTTTTCCATTTTCCGCCGAATTCTGGAGGCCTCTTTTCCTCAGCACCAGAGCAAAGAAATGTAAATATTAAATATTTCTTATCTTTATTATTCCTCAAGTGGGAATTGAACCCACAGCCTGTCGTGTCAACATTTATACTTGTGCCCAAGTGCCACGACTGGCTTTCATGAATAATAATGCACAAAACAATATTTCTATTTAATTTTTCAAAAAAATCTCTCATCACACGATCGAATGAACCAGATTCAATATTAATATCTGTTTCCATATTGAAAACGGAAACATATATCAAGATATGAACACATTATCTTGCAGTTAACACCTCGGAACATGTGAGCACTAAATATATGTAAATATTAATTAAAGATAATCGTAACGGAATATATTTGTGGATAAAATATGTCTATATTTTATTATTGGGAATAAGAGCATTCGTTTGGAACTTGGCTTTTATTTTACTTATAACTATTGTCTTTTTCGATAGGATCAATTATAAAATATACTTATATGAAGAGACAATATCTACGACAACTCAAAGTTCATTTAACACAGCTTTGTCAAAAATTTAAACAATGAAAGACCTATTCGTTGATTAAAAGTTAATTTAAAACTTTAAATTTAACTTCAACTTTTGTTAATAACAAAAGTGGAATCGCATCTAGAATTATTAAATTATTAAAGATATAAAACTCTACAAATCATTACAAGAACAATGGTTCATATTATTGTCTTAATCTTTCCTGTTTAAAATAATCTATATATATAATAAATTAAAAATATATAATATCAAATTTAAAATATTTTAATCATAGAACATTAGTATTAATTATAATAATCATTCACATCAACACTATAAAAAAGGCACGTGTCAACCAGAAATTAAATATGTCAACCTATAATATAAGGAAAAATCTACATATTTTAAACTGGCAACCTATGTCAATGGCCTCAAAGCTTACATTATACTATTAACAAATTACTAAATAACCATTTGTCGTCCACTTCCCACCCTATAGCGTGGTACCCTGCAATTTATATGCGATAGCATCAAACATCAGCTACCGTTCCCGGAGGCGAATCTTACCATTATAAAATACCTGGTATGGTATGGTTATTCTATACTCGATTTATAGGCTTTATCTTAAATACATGTTGACTTTAGTACTTACAAAATAAAAAAAAGTGGTAGAACGTGCCTTTTGTGTGTATTTAATTTTTATTATAGCATTATAGGTATTTATAAAGGAAAATACGAATATTTTTACGTGTTGAATCTTCAGTAGAAATTAGTTTTGTATATTGTTTGTTTTATATACCTATGTATATACATACCTATATTATAAATACGAAAGTAACTCTGTCTGTCTGTCTGTCTTTTACGCAATCAGGCCCAAACCGCAAATTTAATTGTGATAAAATACTCATATACTTAAGGGTCTCGGGATGAACATAGGATATATTTTTTCTCATATTTGTAATATTTTCGATATATAGAAATATATTAAGATACTTATTAATTTGACATGCAATTTATTCCGCCATGTTTATAACAACCGCCGTTGCTAAGCAACGATTTGCAAAGTTTGTTGTTAGAAAACGTCACCCAAAAGGAGCTTGCTTAACGCATCTCTCTATTGAAAAGTGAAAATAATTTTATAAATATATTTAATAAATATTCGTATAGTTCAAGCGGGCGTAGCCGCGTTCGGGTCCACCAGTGTATATATAAATTATAAAAAAGAAATACTCAGTATTCATACACAGTACAATCGATAGATAGAAAATATTATAAGTACCAAAAAAAAACATATTGTTATTCCACCAAATACGTTTTCGTAATAATTATTAAAATAACCGTAAAATCTCGGTGACACCACAAAGGAGTCATTATAAATATATAATAGGATCCTCAAGTATACCATAAAACTTGAAAATCATAAAATTACAAGAGAGACCATAAAATTTAGACAATAAAATATGACTTTTAAAATGTTAGATCACAGTCTATTCAGTGAGAAGCGGCCCTTTTGATGGTTTGAGGTATTTTATTATTTCTAGCGCGTCCTTCACAAACGAGAGAAGGCCCACTCTTTGTGAAGTATAAGTAAGGTCGGGTTGTCGGCACGTGATATTAGCAAACATTTTACTAGAAAAGGGTTTTTAATTTTCTTTATTCTCAGAATTTGTATGGTCAGTTAGAACAAAAAAACCATTTGAGTTTGACTTCGTCTTGGTTAATAGTAAACGATTTTTTGAAAAGCAGAATTTGCCGAACAAGGGGCCTTTAGTTCAAGATTATGCGCTTCCTTAACTTCTTGTAGATACGACATTCTTCAGTAGCTTCTTTGTATAGTATTAGTATTTGGTTTTTGTTAAAGTAATAGCTATTGTATATTATACTAATCTAAATCATCTGTAATACTGTACTTTACAATTAAAAAATATAATTTTGAAGTTTCATATAAATATGATATTTCCATAGCATAATAATTATTAGCATTTACCATTTCAAGTGTCCTGTCCTCCTGACACTCGACGGCTAATACAAAAAGCAGACATTTCACGTCATTTGTCCCGTCACCTCCCCAACTAAATGTAATCTCTGGAGAAACAAGTGGCAAAAAATTGGCGCCGCATTGTATTAACAGCCCTCGGGATTTGTAACTGTTTCAAGAGCGACTTTTTGTTTACGATTCCTTGCACTTGCTGTACCTACCTGTTTTAACTTCAACGCTATTGTCTATTTCTTAGAAAGTAATAGACAAAAGGAAGCCACGGACACGTGTCATTTGAGCAGTTTTGTGGGCTATTGTCTTCACCGAATGGGCTTAAAAGATGCCGATGAGATAACCTTAATATCTTACAGAAACAAGCCATAGCGGTTATGACTTAATGGCCGGAGTCCGTTAATTGTTAACACCTCATTTATTACCTAACAGGACTTACGCTGATCTTCGAGACGATAACTTCGTGAAGGAAATTCATAAAATTGTGTGTCGGTAAAGAAGAAAACGTTAAGAAAAAAATATCGCACACATGTACTCATTAGTTGGGCCTGCCATCTTGAAGTCAAATATTTGGTGATGCTAGCAAATCTCGGCGCCACCGAGACGGCAAAGAAGCCGCCGCTAACTTTTGTTAGTGCCGACTGGGGACACTTTGAGACGGCAGCTAAAATAATATTTGAAGAGACGCCAAATGAACACAAATGACCATGAGATTAGGTATCTAAACTAAACTAATAGGCGACTAACGGGTAAGAAACGAGTAACAGCTGCCCGTAACTTGCAAAATCGATAACATAATCAAATAATTAACATAAAAATGATATAAATGTAACGGTATAAAAAGTTTGCAATAAAAAGTTAGCATTTCATGCTTATTAGAATATTTTTATATTTCCATTCTAGATAAATAATCAAAAATCCCCGTTGATACGTAATTTCCATATATAAAAAATATCAATATAACTGAAATTAATAAACAACGGCAATAACTTTATAAAAAAAACCTAATAATGACGTAATTTTACGTCAGTGAGTAAAAAGCCAAATAAGGAAAGTATCTTAGTCAGAGGTACTTTTTGCGTGGATAGCGAAATGACGTCAAAGAAGCAATGCCACTGTTTGACGACGCGGCGCGTCACACAACCGCCCCGAGGCGACCTTCGCAGTCGGATTAGCCATCAGTGAGAACCGGTTCGCCATGATAATATAATAGTAAATCCGTCGTACAATCCGGAACCTTAGATGGTTATCAGGGTATATTTATCAGTTTACAAACGCTAAAGTAATTCAAGTAGCTATATAAAATTTTCCTATGTTTACTTAATATTCATGTAAATATAATAAGACTATAATATATATCTAGAGATAAAAAAATTTCCTACTTCCGTAAAACCTCAAATATCTAATGTATTTTCATATAATATTAATTAAAACACAAAAGCCATTTAATACCATCTCTTAGTCATCAAAAATATCTATACATTCTCATATAAAAAGTAATAATAAAAACCATATAGCACCGCGACCTGCGCACGCGCACGCCATGAGTCACGAGACGCGTGGCGACCTCCGCGTATGTTCCTAATATCACGTACGCGCAGTTTCGCTGACACTTTACCCTATACTTTGTATACGTGACTTTAACTGTGATGACAATTGAGGAAAACTAACTTTGTTAATATAATCTATTAAAATGTGTCAGCATTGTACTAGAACAATACTAAATTGAGAATTGTTTATTAGGCAATTATGATATTGTTATGGAAGGCTGTAGTGGCGCAGCGGCACAAGGGTGTGAATGTAATGCGACGGATGTGGGTTCGATCCCCACTCGAGGAAGTGAAATATTTATTTAGGTACGTTTATATTTCCATTTCTTCGCTCTGGTGTCAACGCAAAGCGCGGCGTTAAGTTCTGCTCCTCCAAAATTCGGCAAAAAGTGGGGAACGGAGTGTATTAACACTAGGTTACCTCTGCCTACACTGCTGTGTGCGGGATACAGCGTGAAGCTGACAATATTGTTATTACTGTTATACCTAATCTTTAATATGAACAAATACAGAATAGAATAGAATAGATAAAACTTTATTGCACACAAATATAACATATAACAGAAAAAGAAACAATATATTTAACAAACAACAAATACAATATACTAGAAGCTAATATTATCCTAGGATAAACTTCGAATACTCTCAAATATATATTATTTTTTCACAATACACTTTAATAATATAGTAAGTATTGAAATTAATAATTATATATCTCAATATGAGAAATAAGTATTAAAATATTATAGAGCCCGCTGTAGATATCTCATGTGAATAAGATCCAAGTAATTAACACGCCGTCGAAATGTGTTGTGGACATCCTGTTAAACATTTGTCTAATTACATCGGAAATAGTCATTAACCGTCCCAAAAACACAAATCGAGAAATGACGAGAAAA
The DNA here is from genome assembly GCA_036379175.1 of Heliconius cydno galanthus. Classification (NCBI taxonomy): domain Eukaryota; kingdom Metazoa; phylum Arthropoda; class Insecta; order Lepidoptera; family Nymphalidae; genus Heliconius; species Heliconius cydno. Next base: position 122,162 of record JAKRZM010000852.1, read on the forward strand.
AATATGAAGTGACGAAATTTCATATGTAAATTTGCAAGGAAATTAATAAATGCAACAAGAGTTAGTAATGACGGTAGAAGACGAGACAGCTCCAGAAGCGGCGGTGATTGATGTAGCTGTGCACATATCTCGTTTATAAATGGAACATACGAGATATCTTATCTGATAGGATGACTAGTTAACATCGGTGAGCAATTACTGTGCGCGTGCGCACGTTGACACCACAAATAACTACTTGAGAGATAAATAGGAAAATTCCTATAATTACTATCAAGTGCAAGTCAATTGTGGAATGAACATGACCAACCATTAACCCGAATGAGTTTTAGATAAGACGTCTCGCAAATAGACTTTAAATCGGTTCATTCATTAACCGCTAATTATAGAAAGGAAAATTTAGCGAAATCTAATAATATACAAAATATTCCCAATAACATCGTTTGGTTTTTATATCCTTGCTAGGTCATTGTGGATTTTGATGAAATTTCGAGAAATCAGGAAATGGGGTGTAACGAGCGCGTTGACGTATCAATAAGGTTTCGTGTGAAAAAAATCGTTGCGTCAATCTGTTTAGCATAATTTATGTTAAATGCAAGTTTCATGAAGTAAATAGTTTACAGCATTGTTCAAAATTAGGAGAAAACTAAAATAAGGAAAAAACATTTTACCAAATCACTACACATTACTTTTGTCGATAAATATATAAAATAATCCTATAAACGTAAAAAAATATATATATACTGAGAAAACCTAGAGGTGTCATAATTTCTATAAGAATATTTGTCTACTTTAAATCCACCAGTCAGTCAATCAAGCTGAGTTACGTAACTCTACGTCGCACTTTAATGAACAGCAAGCTCACACTTTTTCTGGTGTTTTCCATCATTTTTACACAAAAACTAGATTTTTCTTTCATTAAATAAATATGAAAGAAAGGAATACCATTAACGGAAAGCACGCACTTATGGGATTTAAAAGCCAGGAAACAATTCAATAGATATGTATATTATTATTATGATTTATGTTATTCCACGTATTTATAAATATCTTAAGATTGCAATAATTATAAACATATGATTTCTAATGATATTATCTATCGAAGATACAAAGGTTCAATGATGAGAACTGATACCTATTTCTAAGTATCAAAATATTGATAACAAATTAGAATTTAACTTCTAACAATTTAAATATTTTTATAGCGGCAATTTTAAATATATAACTTGATATTATGTATTTCTTTGACCTTACCATCCGGTATGCATTTAAATGCATAACTATGAATTTTAATATTCCGAATGTAACCTATATTAAAATACAATAGACAAACAATAACTCACTTAAATTCAATCGATTTCATGACTAGTTGCTTACGATGTGATATAGTAGGTGTATTTGGGAGAAAGTAGGTGGGTAAAGAAGATAATTTGAAGTGTATATACGTAGGATGTGTCGGCACAAGTCGAGTGGACAATTTCTCAGCGCTGACGCTGGCGTGGGTGACCGCCCACGCGCCTGAGTAATGCGGCCCATCCCTGGAACAGCTACCGGCGTCCGCGCCGCTCACATATGCTACGAGTATATTCAATAGCCTGCTTAAAGTATTTTATATTCATTTATTAATTTCCGATATATTGTATTATTGTATTATTAATAGAACTTTAAAAGAAACTTCGATGGTTGGTATTCTTGAATCCAAGTTCATATTAAATTCTCATACAACATTCAACATTAACATATCCTTGCAAAACGCATCCTTATTTACGATGACTTTAACTTCGAGCTTCTTGCTCATTAACGGACACCCTTACTGGACAGCAATGGAACATCATCCGTAATTCTCTCTGTCAATAATTATTACTCCGCATCACCCATGATTGATGAACGCCAACAGTAGCAGGTTATAATTGACGCCACCATTGTGCGGCGCCCGTCGGTTGATTGATCGACTTGTGGCACCAATATCATGTTACAACACGCAAACTATATAAATCTATACTCCTAATTAAATGCAAGTTTAATTACATATATTATATAAATTGTGAAATTAATCCTTGATATAGTACTGTGAGAACCAATAGATTGTGAATACTTAAATACTTCTATTACCATCACTAATCTTCATGAACAAATGTACTGTAAAATCTACAAATGTTATTTAAAAATATTTTTGTTTGATATAACAATTACATGAAGTCTCTGAAACTGCTTAACCAAAACATATATTATTAAGTATTAACTAACCACTTAATAAACATCATTGACTCTACATGTAGAGCCCCCGCTTCTTCAATCATATTAGTATCTATAGCAATCCGTGGCTTACGCAAGCCCGAGATGATATTTAGATAGGAAACAAAATAGCGTTTAGTACATGTATGGGATGGGAGCGAGTGCAATGAGCAACAATTAGTGGGGCCAGGCGTCGCGGCGTGCGCTCGCGCCGGCGATTGTTTACGGGTCGCACGCGCGGCGCGGCGCGTGTCCCCCCGCGCCCCGGCGGCAGCTGCTCCGCACAGGTGGCGCGTGTGGGAACTCGACGGCTCTGCGCGTTCCCACGATCGCTCGCCCTCAGCTCCGTATATAAACCCCCGCTCTACCGGCTCGCCACATTCCGCGTTCAACGCTCAGCGCTAACGCAGCTCACTACTCACTCACACACAAATGTCTACCATGTCTTACGATATCGCGTATCCGCTCACAGACGACGGCCCGCAGCCAGTCTCGCGCACTTATCAATATCGCAAAGTGATGAAGCCGATGCTCGAGCGCAAAAGGCGCGCTCGCATCAATCGTTGCCTTGATGAACTCAAGGAGCTGATGGTCAGCGCTCTCCAGTCGGAAGGTGAAAATGTGGCCAAATTGGAGAAAGCTGATATTTTGGAATTGACTGTTCGCCATCTTCACAAGCTTCGCCGTCAGCGCCGCCTGTCTCTGAACCCATCAGTGGATGCTGACCGATTCCGTGCTGGATTTACTCATGCCGCCAATGAAGTTTCTCGGTGCTTGGCTTCCATCCCTGGAGTGGATGTGAGGCTAGGTACGCAACTCATGACCCACCTCGGACACAAACTGAACGACATCCAGCGTGCAGCAGCCGGCAGTGACACACCACCCGCCAGCCCACCAAGCCCAGCACTCTCCACTGTGTCTTCCTCATCTGGCTATGTGACTCCTTCACCGCCCGCCTCACCAGTGCCGATGCACACCGCCGTGCCCCTGGACTGCAGTACAAACAGCTACCCCAAGTCCTCCCCAGTGTGGCGGCCGTGGTAAAGAGCGGTACTCGGAGCGGGCGGACCCGGCTCCGCGGTTACATCTGTTCCAAGACCGCTCGGAGTCGCACGCCCCTTCAAGTGTCCGCCCTGATCCATGCAAAGTGTTATCAAGAAACTGTAGATCTCACATCTAATTAGTGTAGGTTTAAAAATGTAGTTCATAAGTTTAAACCGAAAGCTTTAATCAAAGTAGTTTTTAAGTATATTTGTGATATTAAAGGATAATATTATTGTAAAGAGATATCGAGCCTTGCCGACTTTGAGTGGGTTCTATTTGTTATTATATTGTCGTTGAAAAGATTTCACAGAATTGTGAACAATTAAAAAAGAATAATTTAATAAAACAATTTTATTATAAATTTTATTTCTGCATTTTATTTTAAACACCCCTATTATAAATAGTTATTTGTGCAAATGAATACATATTTTTAACTTTATTATTAAAAAACGGTAAAATATTAAACTAACTAAAATTTCTAGTAATTAGAACATTCAGTACAAAATAATAATGATAATAACTCAAATATTAATAATTATTACATTAATTTTTTTTTGAGAAATTTAAATAGAATTGCTTTAAGTGTGCCGCTAGAAACATAAATATTAGTATACAAACAATACAAAATAGACGTGATAAATATTAAAGAGGTGAAGGGCGCGGACCTCTGACACCGGAGCCTCCGCGCGTGCTCAGTAACTTTCCTGTTTACAGTATACGCTAGTACTTTGAAGACACTACGAAATATTTATTTGTAATTGCAAAATAGTATTTCTTACTAAATACTTATTATAGCACGTTCTGACATATTTGAACAATTATATTAAATATACTGTACTGTACTTTGGATGTCGTGATGCAGGACATGAGAGCCAATGGTCTAACCACCGAGGACGCAAAAGACCGTGCAAAGTGGAATAGGTTGGGTAGGAAGGCAGACCCTGGTAATAGCCGGGATTAATGCCAGGAGGAAGATTAAATAAACTGTACGATGGTATATATATTTTTTTTAATAATATAATAATAATTTAATTTAACTAATAAGTACTATACATACATACACTTGGTCCGTACACTTTTTTATCTTATTATTATATTTAATTTTCTGTTCCTATATATATTAATTAAATTGTTATTTATTTATATAGATAATTAAAACATCATAAGAAAATATTATTTTTATCTGAATATATATGTATATTTTTCTTAATATAATCTACCAAGCTTTGGCTTCCGCCATCCCTTTTGCAAAATATGTAAAGACAAGAACGAAACTATTTACCGTTACTTTCCCCTAAAATTTCCACACCCATTAGATGTGGAAATTTTAATTGATAAAATATGTTATCATCTAAAATTATAATATATTCATTCTACATATTTAGATTATTTTTTTAAAATTATATTGACACTAGCTAATAATAGTCATAATAATCAAATCGAAATGGAATATATAACTAAAATATTAATAGAATAGCTGATTTCAAAAGCAATTATTAAATTTATTTGCATAGTCTGGCCGGTTCTAGATTTTTCTTCCAATTAAATATTTATTTTTTTAAATTCATTCAGCCACAACTTATATAATACATTTTTGACGCGTAAATACCAGACATTTAACATGTCAAGAAGATTTGCATTCATTTATATAAACAACATAAGTTAAGAAACTTTTTAAAATAGACTTACGGTATAGGTATTTCGGCAAACAAATGTATAAAAAAAAATTAAATGCCTGAGATATTTCAAATAATTTAAATATGTTTTATAATATTTAAATTACTATAATTAAGAATAATATAAAAAAATTAAAAGATTAGCTATAAACTAAATAATTTCAGTTATTGTACAAAATGAGGTACCTAACGCCATCTATGTCATATTAAACGAAAACATCAACCAATGAAAGTTTAAAAGCTCCACTCCATCTCCCGGAAAGCTCTTGAACTTTAAATAAGCTTTGAAACACAGTAATGTCCTTTAGGACATTCTTCCTCGAATCTTAAGCATCGATTTTAAAGAGAAAGATCTTTTGATATATCAATTTTATTATTATTTATTTGTCATTAGTGTTATTATTTATGTTAATACAAATTATGAGAACAATTAACCTTTTTTTTATATTATAAAACATATCTATGTGTTTTTATATTTCAAGCCTATTACGCATTATTACTTGAAAAGATAACCGCTCACTTGCATATTTTTTTAAAGTTTCCATGTTTAAAGTGAAGATTTACTTAAAATCTACTTAACTTTTACGTTTAAAGTAAAGATTTTTTTAAATATATTTTTTTACTTAGTATCTATTGTATATTAAATATATTTCACAAGATAATAATCAAAGATAGAAGGTCATCAGTCACACGCCAATAGCCATTGATCCCTGGAGTGGGCGATAAGGCGCTTAGTCAGGAATCTTTTCTGTTGCATCATTACTGATATAATATTAAGGTATTAAAAATATCATTTAGGTATAATTTTTTTAGTCATTATTAAATATTTCTTATATTAATATAACAAATTTAAACTTGTTTCATCATTTTATTAATTATGTTCAATTATTTTTTAAATTATATTTCCATATTATAAGAAAGAATAATGCTGTTTTACATTTAAAATATACGCAGCAAATGGTAATCCATACCTATATTATAAATTCGAAAGTAACTTCGTCTGTCTGTCTGTCTGTCTTTTACGTAATCAGTGCCAAACTGCTTATTTAATTGTGATAAAATACTCATATAGAGATACTTGAGGGTCGAGACCCTCCCCCAGGATGAACATAGGATAGTTTTTTTTCTCATATTTGTAATATTTTCGATATATATTAAAATATTTATTAATTAACATCCGTCGCTATGCGACCGTTGCTAAGCAACGATTTGCAAAGTTTGTTGTTAGAAAACGTCACCCACACGTATCTCTCTATTGAAAACTGAAAATAATTTAATAAATATTCCTATAGTCCAAGCGGGCGTAGCCGCGTTCGGGTCTACTAGTTGACATATAAATAACTGCAATAACTCCATAGTATCGCAAATATAATTATTATTTAACACATAAAATTCAGATGTTTTTCATTTTAACTTTCTCGAAACTGCAATAAAATATAGAACTTTAATTTAATAAGAAAAATGTAAATAACATTAATAATATTGCAATTATCTCAGTATTTACTATTTAATTAAAATAATAAGTTTTAGTATCAATTATAATTATCTATAAATATAATAAGCAGTTCAATTATAAAGTCACGCCCTAACACGAGTACTTAATCATTATCGTGGTATCACCACGCGCTCTGTGGTGGTAGATCGATTGCACTAATAAAATTTTTACTTAATCTTATAGCTATAGATAGAAGCTTATATATTATGTCAATATAAAGGAAAACAGAATGAAATAGCAAAAAAATAGTTTTTGTATACAAGATTCTATATCGCTGCGTTGAGTTACGCGCAATGCCTTGGGACTTCGGTGTAAATTAGGGAAAGCTAGTGTTTTAATGTTCCCATTAATTCCCATGTACGGAGTGTCTTAACATTAGGTTCCTAACTTCCCTCTGCCTGCCCAGCTATGTGTGAAATATATTGTAAAAATAAACTTGTAGACCACTGCCGGTGATATAATTTGTTTTTATTATAAACAGAAATGTAATATACATAAATACGCACTACACTGAATATAAAATAATAAATATGGCAAAAGGTTTTTTAAATTGCTCATATATTACGTAGATTTATTTCATTAATTTAGTACCTGCGTTGGAAGTGCGAATTACAACTTGCAGTGGCCAACATGGAAGTCGCTTAATCGTTTAAGGAGCCAGGTTGGCCGATGCAAAGAGCTTCTCGTGAGATGGGGGTACGAACTGAGGGATAAGTCATCCTGTGACTGTGACGCCAATCCACAAACGATGGCACACTTACTCTCCTGCCCGAAATGTACATTCACCTGCTCACATGACGATCTGATGGAGGCAACAGATGCCGTCGTTGACGTGGCTAGTGGCTATACTTGCAAAATATGATATGAATTCTCCAAGCATTGACACGAAGAAGAAGTCTGCGAATTTTGAAGAATTTTCGACGTATTCTTTAAATGTTGTATTATAAAATAAATAATTAATTAATTTCGCAATTTATTTTTGCTAAAATTACACATTACGAGCGTGCTCCCTTCCGGGTTGGCAAGGCTGTTTGCTTGTAATACGTCACGCAATAAGTTCTGTTATCAGTATCTAATGATAAACAATAAATGGGCTCGTGTCCACCGTGTGACTCTTATCATTGCACGAATGGAGCTTATAAAATCGTCGTGGTGCACACCTGTCTTTCCTTTATATAAGCATGTAAAAATATCTATTATATATAATATATATAATAATTTAGTAGATAAAGATGAGTAAAAACTAACGAACTAATCGAATTCAATGTTGGTATTAATAAGTAGGAATTTCAAACTCTACATACTAATCTGGAGTTCCAATAAATAATAATTAAAGTAGAAACTATATTATAAAACTTTTTTTTTTATTATTATCTTTTGGCTATAATATAAAAATAAATTTAAGCGAGCGAAGAAGCGTTTGAATCTAGTATTCAATAAACCCTAGTAAGGCGCCTAAGAAACTTACGTCTAATAAAAAAAACGTACAGACAACCAAATTAGTGGTAATTGAGTGGTATTAATTACAACCCTTTCTCTGCAACGACACATGCTGACCCCGAGATTGTTGTGAGAAAACAACTGACGCACTATCTCATACTTACTGTGTTTTTAATGTTGTTTTTATTTTTGTTATCTATTTTTTTTTTATAATTATAGACTAGTGACGTTATTATAAATGTTTTAATTAAAATAAATACTCGTAAGGGCGTAGTGGTGCTGGTTGTAGGTGCAGTTATAGATTTGATTATCGGGGGAATGAATTATTTGAAATAACATTAATTTCTTTCGAGTAAAAGAGGGTAGGCGCAGGGGCAGAAAATAGCGACTGTAACACGACGGTTACTGTAGGTTAGTTATTGTGGATTCGATTCCCATTCGAGGAAATATTTAATATGTTCATTTTCCTCGCTCTGGTAACGGAAAAGTTCCACTACTCAACACGCGCGGAAGTCTTAATGAGAATAGAGTATCCTGACATTAGGTTCCCAGTTTCCCTCTGCCTACTCTGCTAAATGCGGGATACAGCGTGAAACTAAAAAAGCGTGACTAATTTAGAGATATCTATTAAAAGACACGAGATTAAGGCGGCATGTAGGTACACTTGCATACTCGCATGACATACCTTATCTAATCAGGAGAGATGTGTATTTTTGATTTGTACCGACCGATCTTCAATTACAATGCAAAAAATATTTATATATTTGGCAATAGAATATTCCAAGAAAAGAATTTGACTATTTTCATTGATTCTATCTGTTCGCTACTGATAATATTACTTACCTAGCAATAGTATTAGTATTATATAGTTATTTCAATTTTAAAGTTTTCTTTTAAAAAAATTATAATGGCTGGCCAGGATTTAGAATTTTAAACGAGCGTTTATTTATTTTCTTAAAAGAAATATAATTTTACGTAACAATATTATTTAATAATCAAAATTAATATTTGAAATAAATTATTTTTATTGACGACATTCATATTCACACAGTGTGTGAGCTACTAACTCCTAAACAAGTATAAACAGAATTATACTGAACGACTGTAATCTTACGTAGAACGTTGGAAGGAATGAAAATTGTTACATAAGGAAAGATAATAGTTTTTACATTGGCAAAAAAAAAACAATCAAGCAGTTTTATCTGTGTTTCGATAGAAGAGGTCACAAGTGAAGACATTGGCGTTATATTATTTCTTAACAAACCATTACTTGTTCGTGATAGTGAGAAATCACTGGAATTCAGTTGATATTAGGGCAATAGGTGACATAACAACGATATTCTATATACTGTTTTCGACACGTTTTTTTATAATCTGTGACGTTTATATGAATGGCGCTATATAATTACCTAGAGACCCGCTCGCGGCTTCGCCTGCTTAAACTACATAATTATTTGTTTACTAATCTAATTACTGTCGAATTCTAATAACATTATCATTTTAAAGACTATTTTTAACCCAATATCATATATATAGTAAAAATTGAAAAGTAATGTTTCAGTCAATTCAATGAACCAATTATTTTTGTTGTTGTTAATTGTAACAATTTTGTCAAACAAAATAATTTATTTTAATATAACTTTTTTATTTATAATTGGATTCAAATACAATTAACAGTTAAGCAATTTCCGAGATTGGCGTTCACAAACGCACAGATAAAAAATAAAAGGAACATTTTGGGTTATTATATCGATAATTATTCTCAATAATAATATTTTTTTCAAATACTCTCCACGCACAGACAGCGATCAATTATAATTGTATTATAAGTAATACAGATCAATCGATTAATTAGAGTTGGGACGATGACCTGACTATATACCTACATACCTAAAAAGATTGTAAGTTGCTTACAAAATAAAACATATAGGTATTGAAAAAAAATATTTAATAAATTAATTTATTTTTATTAATCAATCCGGGAAAATAAAATATGTTTACATAGATATATTTAAAAAAAATATTCCTTTGAGACTTGAATCAAATCAAAACCATCGGAACTAGGTCTTAACTATTCAAGGATTGTCTTTTTTTTCCCGATATTGACGTATTCCGCATATAGCAAAGGTAGGAACTCAACATTGTGCTTTTATCTTGGTACTAGAGCTAAGAAAAGAAAATATTAATAAATAATCATTCCCCCGAATGGGAATCGAACCCGACGATTGCGTAATGTTAAATTAATTGTACTTTATTATAGTTATTAATATTACAGTTTCACAATAAAGCGATAATTGCCTAACAAATAAAATAATTATATCATTTAGTCGAAATTACTATGAAATAGCTGCAAATATTTAATCATACTTTTATCTCAAACCGAAGTAAGAAACTAGTCTGCACGTAACTCATATAGACATTGATAAGTGTTCATATGACTTTAAAAAAAATTAGCTTCACATAGCAGAGTAGGCAATGGGTACCTGGGAACCTAGGGTTAAGATCCCCCGTTCCCATTAAGACACCTTCGTGGTTTCTGGTACCTCTTAATGAAAATATTAAATATTTCATTTCCTCGATTGAGCATCGAACCTACAACCTGTCGCATTTACAGTCGCACGCTTCTAACCCTACGCCACAACTGGCCTCACTATCGTTATTTAATATTTAAAATACTTATATATTTCTTTATTTGTATGAAAAGTAAGACGTAAATAATATAACAGATAAATATTATATTTAACTACTATCTACTATATATTTTTATAATAAAACTGTAAAGATAATGTTTGTATTTTAATTCTTATTAAGCTACACGCTTTAATAACACAGGGAATTTAGAGAGAACGTAGTACTAAAACACTCTGTTCACTACTTTTCGTCTGAATTTGAGACACTGCGTAACTCAACGCTGCATTTTGTCTGCCAGACCGAAGAGTTCAAAATATTTCATTCCCGTTAAGATAATCAGGTAACTAGATTTCATAAATAAAAGTTTTTTTTAGCCTCACGCTGTGTCCCGCATATAGCAGGGCAGGCAGAGGGAACCTGGGAACCTAGTGCTAAGACACTACCATTCCTTTCCGCTGAATTCTGGAAATATTACGTGTTGAAGCAGAACTCAACGCCGTGCTACCATTACCAGAGCGAATAAATGAAATTATTAAATATTTAATTTCCTTGATTGGAAATCGAACTCAAAACCTGTCGCGTTTACATTCGGCGCCGCCACTGGCCTCAGAAAAACAAAGCGAAATTATTAAGGAAAAATATTATGTTAATTCATTATAGACAGAAATTGCATGAAAATTGAATTACAAACTACAAATTTGATCTTGCTTGGAAACTGATAAAGAAATTCCTAAAGAAATTACTTTTGAAGTAAAAATACTATTATCATATATATATAAGAGGGAATTAATCATTATAAATATTGCGAGTAATATGAATTTGCTGTTTTTATAAAACGTATATTGCGTTGAGTTACGCTGCTCGACAAAAATCGGCGGAAAGTAAGTAACGGTATCTCAACAGGAACGAAATGTCTTAACATTGCGTTCCAAGGTTCTCTCTTGAAGTTAAAAAAAATTGTGTAGGTATAATTACTAGAAAAAAAAATCTGTAGAGTATATTATGATATTGCGCAAGGTGGATAAACTATTTTTTCTTGTTACCAAAGCGACGAATTTAATTTGTTCCTCCTCATGAGAATCGACCCCACAACCGTCGCGTTTACAGTCACATGTGAACCACTGCACCACGATAACCTCGCAAATAAATCTGACAAAAAAAATCAAATTCAAATCGATTACAATTTCTACCATTAAAAAAAATATATTTTGATTTCCATCTACGTATCTAAACTTAAGGTCGTCACTAGCCGGCGTCCATAAACACTGATTCCCAGCACTTTGTTTGCGATGGAATCTTCCCGCGAGATAACCCCGAGGTATCTGAGGCGCCCGCACGAGACGCACAGAGTTATTTATAATTCCTGATGACTACATATTATTGACACATGATATCTCAGGATGGTTGGACACGTGCTTAGTTATCTCCTTGGAATTCTCCATTGAGACCTTAATTGCTATTAACATTACTTATTCTTGTATGTAACATTCCACTACGTAGCTAACTGGGTGAAATTGATTTACCCCTTACTCATTTTGTTGGCAATCTCTGTTTATTCATTTATTCATTCATTAAAAATTAAATTAAATCAACATCACGCTGTAGGATATAGGCAGAGGGTTAACCTAGTGTTAAGACATTCCGTTCCTTACTCTCCGCCGAACTCTGGAGGCATTGCGTGTTGAGTGGCGAAGAAATGAAAATATAAATGTAAATAAATATTTCATTTCCTCGAGTGTGATCCCACAACCGCCGCGGTCTCATTTTTTTCATTTGTAATAAGTACAAATAGCTTTTCGAGTGATTAAAGTAGTAATACTTTGGTTTTAGAAGAATATATTATTTCATAATTTACAGACTAATTATGTAAATGGTTTCGATTAAATTTAACCAATACGTAAAATCTGAGCGTAAAATTTGATTTGCTATTAATGGCAGTAATAAAAAAATCTCAAATTCGGGAAATATGGGTTACAATTCTCCTATAAGCGTCCAAATACGAGACAGTGCGTAATTAATTGGTAGAATTCGGAAATTAATAAGCAAGAAAAACGCTATATTTTAATAAATAAAAAACTAACGATAATTACAAATACTTTAACAAATAATGTTATCTTCATTTTTTATTTACATGCGAGTGCGACGTAATAATAAGGTTCCTTACGTCACCCATTACAATGTGAGGCGGCGTAGTACAACAAACAGAAATACCTATTAAGATAAAATATATCCTGATAAAATATGACAGTGTTTACATATTTCTATGTATAATTAACTTCGTTAAACTTTCCATTGCTTATTTATTACAATTTATTACTATAATACCTACGTTTGTATGTTCCAGTGTCTGTAGGTTAGGGTTGTTATTATGAAGCTGTTATCTTAATTCTTAAGGTTCCTAATGTAATAAGGATATGTCAACAGCGCGCGATAACTATGAGTTCGATTTTTTTACCAAGAAATAAGTACATATTTTTAAATTTGTTCAAAATTGTAACTTGTAAACAAATTCCCTCTACAAGCTTTGCTAAATTACTAGTTTCTAGGCACTCTCTTTCTAGAGCTTATTTAAATCGTGGTCTAAAAGTTGTTTGAATGTTCCATATAATAATTAAAAATAAAAAAAAATACTAATTATTAAGTAGACCGTCTAAACAAGTAACGAATTTCAAGAAAAATCGATTTTGAAATATGACATTATCAAACAAACATTTGTTTATCTACACGTTAATTTAAATTTAATTGTATCTAGATAACGATATTTTTAGCTGAGATAGGATTAACAGGCCGTTGCGGCGCAGGAGCATAAAGGTGTGACTGCCACTCGATGGTTTTGGGTTCGATCACCAATCGGGGGAATGAATTAGATACTATTTATTAATATTTTCATTTCTTCACTTTAGCACCGAGGAAAAAGTCTCGAAAAATTCGGTGGAAAGCCAGAAACGGAGTATCTTAACACTAGGTACATTCTACGAGAACCTGATTTCGATTTAGGATTAAGAAAATATTCACATAATTATGTATATCTTAACTATCACCAAGACGACTCTGTTTAATAATCAGTTTATTATCATTGATGATAGGCATATCAAAAACATCACGTGCTTATACAACCTGATATTTAAATGTAAAATAAATTGTCATGATAAATAAAATGGCACTATTGTATTTTCTCCTATTCTCCTATATCAGTACATGTCGTAGGCCAGTCGATTTTATTTGAGTGACCACCATAGATTAATACAAAATGCAAAATTTTCATTTGATCAAACAAATCAAATCAGCTTCACGCTGTATCCCGCATACAGCAGGGTAGGCAGAGGAAACCTAATGTTAAGACATACCGTTCCCCACTTGCCGGATTCTGGAGGCATTGCGTGTTGAGTGGCAGAACTCAACGCCACGCTTTGCCTCGACACCAGAGCGATCGATGGGGATCGAACCCACAACCGTCGCGTTACAATCACACCCTTGTGCCGCTGCGCCTCAAATGGCCGAAATAACTAAAATAACCAAAAATGGAAAAGCCTATCCTGCTAATTGAAGTCTTACAACGTACTTGTAAAAAAAATGTCAGTCATTCAACAAATACCTACTAATATAGTCAGCTATATATAATGGCTTCTAACAAATCGTTATCTGACAATCTTTATCAAGCTCGTGGTTCGATAAATTTGAGTATTTTATTTTTAATTTATGTCATATCCAAAAATATATTGTATATAGGTAATACTATTTTTAAAGTTTATCTTTATTATCATTCCGGTTTCTAAGATCATATCTAAAGGTGGCTTAATAAAATATTCTCTAATAGTTTTTTATACGTTATCAAAAAAAATATTAATGGCTACACGCAAGTTTCACTTTAAAAAAGGAGAGCATGAAAAATTTTGACATTATTTTCTTCACATTTCGCCTATTACCAGAGACATTGGATATTAGGTGGTGAAACCTAACGCCGCATTTTTCTTTGCTAGAGGAATATTCTTCTTATGTACGACTTGGACGAAGTAAGAAACAAATTTCTTCACACCGAAGAGGAAACGGAGGAAAATGTTTATCTTTTGATAGTATTATAATAAAACTAGTGATAAAACACTCCGATTTCTACGTACTGGTACGAAGGCCATTTTACAGATACCTACTACGTGTCGAGTGGCAAAACCCAAAACAAATTTATAGCTACTAGATTTCTTTAATTAAACATTTTATGAGTTGTAAATAACGTCAAAGAAATATTCATATCCGTTATAGTGTCTATAAAAAATAATCGAATGCTAATTATATACTTAATAAGAATTTAAATCGATTCCCACACGCGACATATAATAATTTATGGCACAAAAACCAAAAGTATTCGCCAAAAGCTATTTCCTACCAAATCTTAAAAAAGCCATAAATTTAAAACATATAATAAATTAAAACATATAGCGACAACAAGGAAAACAAAAAAAAAGACCAATATTGTAAAAGATGCGTCAAACTATATTTGCATACATTAAATAACTTTATATCTAGCTTTGTTGATCACGTGGTGAGCTGACGTCTGTAGTTTGAGTAGTTCTTCCTTAATAAGTCGAGTTATTTCCGATTTGGCTTTGGCCACGGCCAGTTCTTGTGAACTTTCTATTGCCAAATACAATTTTCTTTCACCTTCCGGTGGTGCTTTTCCTGGTGGTACGTAAGTACCTCTAACTGTTATACCCGCTTCGGAATACTCGCTTATTAAAGCTAACGCCTCCTGGAATACAAAAACAATAATATTTCAATATATAATATTTCAATATAATATCTACTAAATCAATAATCATCTGTCATAATAAAATAATTGTAGAAACTGTTAAATGTAGGTATTTGGTCATGACTTCAAATATATTTCTAGAATAAAGCTATTAAAATGTATTAATTAATTCTAAAACTATAGAAGTCAAGTATATATCGATATAATTAAAATATATTAATAATATAACAAGTTTTAAACGTCAAATCCATGACCTATACCTCTAAGCTTGCATCATTAAACATAATCAATACATGCAAAATTTGATATTTTTTTATAATCACATTACAAATTATAAGGAAATACAAGGAAAAAAAAATACCTGCCTATTAATTACAATAGAAGCATCTTCGTCTATTCATAAGTTTAACACAAAAAAATATTATAGCATCCAATATTGCTAACTGAGAAGCATTTTGCACTGTTCACTTCGATCTTAGGAAATGTACTGGTGATGAAACCTTCTTAGATCCATAAGTTATACGGGAGGTTATCTTAATTGTTGTGAACTCATTGCAATTCATATAAAACATGATGGGGTTATGGACTTAAGGGCAATAAAACGAACAGTCATAAGTAAATAAGGTTACAAGGAGAAAAATATTTACGTACAAAGCTACATTGTAAGAAATTTATAATATGCAGTAGCTTTATCAGTCTGTCAAAATTATTGCATACGATGTCGTAAATATGTAATACATATATTTTTTCAAGATTTTTTTATTAAATTATTGGTAAAGCACGAAAAGGTCATTAAATATATAGCAATTTAAGTAAAATTTTAAAATAGAAATTTGAAATAGAAAAAAGCAGAAAATGACGAAAAACCAGCCAACCTCTTATCAACTGTCAACAACCGTACAAACACTCGAAATATTAAGAATCTAAGATCATACGATATTTTCAAATACAATATGACAAATCTAGAGATAATAATAAACGAAATACTTATTTATAAAACGGAAATGCGTGACAGATTGAAACTTTATCAATATTTTTTGCTATTTTCAGGTGATCTATGACGTCAGAGGCGTGTTCTGTTTGTACCGTACGACATGACTGTGTTATCGGAACTAATAAACATTAATATTATCTATGGATAATAAAAGGACATAATGTGTACTTTAACTCGCACGCCTTCAACATGCAATTAAAATAATGACGCAACACTTAAAATGACAACACAAATTTCTAATATCAATTTACCTGTTGACATAATGATATGGGGAAGCTGAGGGTTTAAAGGTGATATCCTCAACTTCCCTGAATTTCAACTCACGTAGGTGTAACCATTACCCACCTTTAATAATCATTTATCATTCAACTGCCTTTAAGAATACTAAAAGTAAAGCAGTAGAATCGAGAAAGTTAGTAGATAAATAAAACTTTATTTTCATTGAACAGTCACTACCATTCGGGTTGATGTTGATACTGCAGCAGTTATCAAATCGATATTTTTTATAAACAAAAACAACAATTTAACATCTTTTCGTCTATATAGAGTCAACCTAATCGTGATATCCTTATGAGTACTGTTAGGTACCCTCTGCCTACCACAGGGTCTGTGGTTTGCCGGACACAGTATTAATATTTAATTGCCAATATGAAAAATTAATATATATATTTTTATTTTATTTACTCTCATTAATTACTACATTAATTGCAATGACATATATGTATAAAATCTATTATACATATGTCAAAAGCTGAAATCTAACATAATTAACGCTTGGAATGATAACCATTGACAGTATTTACATGGTTTATTTTATTTAAAGATAACCTATTCATTAGATTTCCAGGTTTAAGATTGTATTTTGTTAGATAGAATTATATTATTAACTCTTCGTAAGTATAAGTAATTTTCTTTTAAATTTACAAGAAAGTTTTGCTATCTATACTTATAAAAACAAACGCAAATAAATAAAATATGAATAATATAAAAATACAATAAAAAAAAAAAAATAGTCAAGTAGCAAAGTGTTATCTTAACCTTAATCGACATCCGCTCTTACCTTATTTAACACACAAAAAACATAACAAGCAAAAACAAAGAAAAAGCCTGCAAAAACTATATAAATAAGCATATTTTTGGAATTTTTGTTAAAATAAAAACATATAAATACCTTGCTAGTGACACGCCAACGGGCTTGCTGTGGGAAGTCATTAATTTCCAATTCCGTTTCATACTTCCTGAACACTTCCTCCGCCGGTTCAGAGGAACTTTCATCTCTTGGCTGATAGTTGAGACGCGTGTTGAGTTTCGCTGCTAGTTGTTCTGCTACTGTCTTTGCCTGTAGAATAATATTATGGAAAATGTTAATTTAGTGTATGTATAATAAAAAAGTAACTTTACCCATATTATCCCACAGCCAGGCCGGCAGAGAAAATGTCGTGTTAGGATACTCCGTTCTCTATTTTCCGTCTAATTTTCCATACACTGAGTATTAAGTGGCAGAACTCAACTTCATGCTTTGTCTACCAGAGCGGAAAAATAAAAATAATTTTAAAGCATAATCATTATCATTTATTTCAATCATAGCACACGGATTAGCTTAGAAGTAAAAAATAGCGACTTGAATTAGATTCGTACTTATTAGAATGTATAATAAATCATTTAGAAAATTCTTTAATATAGAAATAGAACTAAAAAATAAAAAAATAAATTTAACACTTATTTTAACAATCCTTGTTTGAACATTTAAATCAAATTAGTCAAAAATATAACCCAACAATATAAATCAAATAACCACAAAAACCCCCTGAAAGCACTCGAATTAAAAATTATTATTAAAGCAAATAACAGTTCATTGGCAACAATAATAATTATTTTCAATATGATAACAAAATTATAACAATAAAAGGTACTAATGTGTCAAATTAGAGTCACAAGTCATTTATTTACATATTCAATAAGCATTTGCTGTGTAATTTTCACATTATAAATGCCATTTAGTTGTCGTCATGTGATGGGCGACTGTGACCGCCTCGTGACTGTTGATAGTCTATTTTTTTTGTGTTTTCATAATTAATATAATTTTAATATTATGATTATTACTATTTTCTATCAATTTGTATATCTCAGACTAGGCCTGGTCATATGATCCAGCATGGGTAAAATTTAAATTACATCTAAACCTAACAGTAAGATCTTTCCAACTATAGTACATTTATTTAGGATAGCCGCGTTTTGAAAAGTTAAATAAGTAAATTAGGGTAAACTAAGAATATTTAAAAAATATATATATCTAACATCAAATCAGGCCATCGAGACGTAGAAGCAAAGCGGATGACTGTAAGCGCGACGGTTGCGGGTTCGATTCACACGGAGAAAAAATATTTTCATTTCTTCTCTCTGACATCAAAACTAAAGCAAAGCGTTGAGTCCGGCCAGTCAAAATGCAATATGTGTGGAGAACAGTGTTCAAACACTAGGCTCCCTTTGATTGAGCAAGGTTCTAATAAGTTAAATGGGACGTGAAGTTGCAAAAAAACATCAATACTTACAGTAATAAGTGTATGAGCGGACGGAGCGCCCTTCAATATGGCTTCAGCCGCTTGTTGAGTGGCTCCCTTCTGTTCCACGCCGAGTCCCTTTGCCAGGTTTATTTTTGATGCGAGTCTTCTAGCCAGTTCTAGTTTACCGTCGGCGTTGGCAGCGACTGTTGGTGGTGCTGCTGCTACACCAGGCTACAAAAATATATATATTAAAAAATTTATTACCAAATTTGTAATATTTTTTTCAATATTTTGCAGCATTGAATACAATTAAAACTTAAAATTTTGCCCAAGTTAAAACTAAAATTGATACCTTAATCTCCTTAATAATCTTCTTAGCAGCGAGCATGGTCTCTATCTGCTGGTCGAGGTCACCTTCAACATCTTCATCGTCAGAGTCCTGTAAGCCTAGAGCCGCTTTCTGGTATTTCTTTCTTTCTGTGGCCGCTTGGGCCTCGGATTCGTCGAATTTGAACCCTTTGGATAAATTTGACTTGTTGCTAAGTTTGTTTTTGAAACATATTTGATTAATAATAAAAATAAATAAATTAATAAATTTTAATTCTTAGTTTATCTTTTACATAGTCAGAGAGAACTTGTGCTAAATACTTTCTTGCGCTTCTCACCAAGATACCTTTACCTAACACATTCAGGAAATAAAAATAATAAAATTTATCTGTTTCAAATCAAATTGAGAGGAGTACTATCTGTTAATGGTTAATTTATTAATTTTATTCTTATTATATAGAATAACCCAAACAAGACAAAGGTCATTACGTTGATCTGTTAGTTAAATAAAATTTAGTTTACATTTAATATTCATGGAATATATTTTCTTAAATAAATAAAAGAAAATGTCCCATCCTGCCTACTAAATAGGTATGCACGTTCTTGCCTTCATCTTCTTGAGCTTCTTTATAAGTAGCCCATAATTGTTTTAGGTAAGAGTGGGAGTGTAGTTCCCGTGAACATTTTTAACAAAAAAAAACAAAACAAAACAAAAGAAACGACCCGCCTTTCCAAATAAACTCTTTGCCAGTGTGGACTTTCTGGCTAGGCTCACATAATCAAACGATCTTAATACAAAAGTATAATATTCTTTATGGAAAAAATAAGGCAAACAAGCGGACGAGTCACCTGATGGTAAGTGATCACCGCCGCTCACGACCACGTGTAATGCCAGAGAAGCTACAAGAGCGTTACCGGCCTTTAGGATTTCTTAAGAAGGTTGGGTACTTTCAAAAAAGATCATATTGTCGTATCAATCTGAAAACACAGCCGCAGCTAAGCCATTCCACAGCTGCGTGGCGTATATAAAACTAAACAAACGAAAACTACCCACCTTTCCCACTAAATCCTCCCCCTGTATGTACTTTCTTGCCATCCTTCTCCTGAGCTTCTTTATAAGTCTCCCACAGTTGCTTAAGTTCGGGCGTGGGCGGAGTTCCGGCGAGGTCAAAAGCCCTCAGGACATCACCAGCGTACCTCCCTTGTTCCGGTGTTAGGAATGTCCACGCATAACCTTTGTTACCGGCTCTGCCCGTTCGGCCGCATCTAGTTGGCAATAAATAAATCATATAAAATAATTATACCGAAGCGGGAAAACGAATATAATACATGCTACCGAGTAGAGATCAAATAATAAACGACCAACTAGATTTCACATTACCGGATTTGAAATCCACAATTTTGGAGTATATCTAGAATTAACTATCTAAATAAATGTTCGTCTAATACTAAACATATATACCAACATAGCTAGATTTTATCTCAGGGAAAAGCGAGATTGTTGTCTCTGGAATCGCTATTTACTTATTAAAAAAATAAAGAAATAAAAAGAAATCGCGCCCAAATTTGCGTGAAACAAGTCACAAAAAGAAGTTCCATATCTGTCTTGCTCCAGATATTTAAATTTTGGGCTACAAATTAGGAATATCTGGCAACACTGATCTAAACCCACCCACCTATGAACATAATCCTCGTAATGATTGGGACAGTCGTAATTAACAACCAGCACCAGTTGTTTCACATCAAGGCCGCGCGCCGCCACGCTGGTGGCGACCAACAGCTTCACTTTACCGGATTTGAAGTCCACGATCGTGGAGTCCCTGTCGAATTGATCAATACCTGTAACAGGGGGTATTATTATATATGTCGCTTTTTTATTTGTGTGGGAGAGTTTTGGCGTACTGTCCCATTTTTGTTAAAAAAGATTTAAATTACAATCCAAGAAGAGAGAAAAGGTCTGTAATGTATTAAATCTACCAGATATGTCAAATATACAGAAATAAAATAGAGAAAAAGAAAAAAAAGTGACTAATCACTAATTTCTCTTCCTACCATATAAAATAACACCATCAACACGAAGATACAAAAGGTAGATTCAGGGACATTTACGCGCGAAATTGACGAATGCGTCATTTAAATTTATTATTATCAATTAACTAAAACATTTTATGTTTAATGTATTTCACGGTGTGATAATTATATATTGATTGCATTGACGTAAAACTATCATCACGTGCAAATAAATAATATAATATTGTACATTTACAGTCATACCTATTGAAGTGACCGTAAAATCCTAC
This sequence comes from Heliconius cydno galanthus, assembly GCA_036379175.1. Classification (NCBI taxonomy): domain Eukaryota; kingdom Metazoa; phylum Arthropoda; class Insecta; order Lepidoptera; family Nymphalidae; genus Heliconius; species Heliconius cydno. The sequence goes on from JAKRZM010000852.1 coordinate 143,549, forward strand.
CAATTAAATTTTAATATTTTTAGAATGACAAGTATAATAAAAAACATCAATACTACAAAACATCAATACTACAAAACATCAATACTAGTATTAAATATATTTTAAGTATAAAATTATTATATAAAATTATTCTTAACTAATATTAATTTCAAAATTATTTAGCATAAACTGTATAATTTTGAACTAATAAAATTAATCTATAGAAAGGTGTATGTATATAAAGGTGTATGTGTATATGTTTAAGGATTTTTATTTCCATAGCAGTGCAATATTTTAAAAAAGAGACTCAACCCATTAGTTATTTAATAACATTTTTTGCTATGTAATTATTAATTTTAAATTTACTCTAAGCATTTAGATAAAGAAAGGTCACGGTAGATTACACAAATAAGACCCAATCAATTTCATTTTATAAACAAAAGTTTAAAGTGTTTAAAGTTTAGTAATTGTAAGGACCGTACGCAAAAACTCTAAAATAAAACAATTATTATTCACTGTAAGATTCCACGAGATTCATTCGTTCAAGCTGAAATAAAAATATAATATAAAGGTATATAATTTTGTTTGTTTTGTATACAATTAGAAATATATTTCACTTAATTTTCATACTCAAACAAAATGATAATCAAACGGTATCCAGCACATATCAAGGTAGGCAGAAGTAACCTAGTGTTAAGATATTCCGTTTCCCACTTTCCGCCGAATTCTGGAGACATTGTGTTTTGAGTCGCTGAACTCAATGCATGTAATTAAATTAATCTATATTTGAAAACTGTAATAACTAATTATTAATAATTAGACATACATGGACCATACTGTACATGCATATATTTACTACAACTCACCCCCATGTAAACTCATACAGGAATAAGATGCTTTCATCAAATCCTTCAACAGGCTATCGGCATTTTCTTGTTTGTCCACAAAAACTATTATACTGCCCATTTGGCTGTAAAGTCCAAGTAATTCTAAAAGTTTAAAAAATTTCGCTTCTTCCTCCAATATGGCGACGTGTTGTTCTACCTCTTTGCAAACTACACTGCGTCCTCCCACCTTTTAAATAATATAATAATGATGATATATGTAAAAAAAATGCAGTCAAAATAAAATCAAAATCAAATCTTATGTCTTTTATGATCTTAATAGAAAATATTTGATGAATCGACTATTGTTGAAGTATCTTAAATTTTAATTAAGTAAATATGTCAAAGTTTACACAATGCAGCATATATAAGGTATTTTTTTATAGAAAATATAATATAAAATTGTAATTAAGGAACAATACTTTTGCTTTTGTCATTTCTTTTTAAACATAAGGTATTATTTTAATTAATAAGCTAACTCAAATATCGAAATAAAGTAACATTAGAATGTTTACAAACGTAATAAATATTAAACAATAATAAAAAATGTATGTACCTGTACTTCAATTGGCTTTTGCAGTATACGTCGCGCCAGCGCCTCCATCTGACGCGGGAAAGTTGCACTAAACATGACCGTTTGACGGTCGGGACGAACATTGTCAATTATTTTCATTACCTGCCATNAAAATTTGAGTAACTAAAAACATAGGGCTTAGGAAGAAAGTAATCAAAAGTATGAAAAATTCTAAAATGAAATATGCGTAGTCATCTGTCTATAGCTAGTTTCGTTTCGTTTCGTTTCGGCGCAAACCACTCGTCTACTGTAGTGATAGTGTGGTGCCTATTAATTATCTGTTCGCTATATCTACCTAAAAATCTATTTTGATAATATAAAAAAACACTTTAAGTGCTTTTTTTAACACTAACCTGCGGTTCAAAACCCATATCAAACATGCGATCAGCTTCATCTAACACAATATACGTGACTCGTCTCAGATTGGTCACTCGGCCAGAATTGGCCGCTAACATGTCGATCATACGACCTGGAGTACACACTATCATTTCTGCACCACGTTTTAGTTCAGCTATCTGTTTTTAAACGAAAAAATATATATTAACTTGAATATAGTAAACTTTTATATATCTTAATTGTTTTTTCGATTTTTGATACTAAGTGGAAAAAGAATTATTTTCGCACAACTTCTCATAAACAGTAAAGAAACAAATAACAACTAGTTATAAAACAATAATTCTAATTTTTAAATTTAAAATTTCCTTACTTACGAAGAGGAACAAAGTCGTTTAGAGATTATCATTCTGTGGATGATAATCTCTAATTAGATAGGCATTGAGAGTAGAGTAATGGAACGACTCAATGCCTAGAATATTCGGCGGAAAGTGGAGTAAGGAGTGACTTCACATTAGGTTCCTAAATAGTTATACATATTATTAAACTAGAAGAAATACAGTATGATAATACCTGCTCAGAAATCCCAGTGCCACCATAAACGCAAACCACTCTCAATCCCAACGATTTAGCAAATTTCTTAATATCTTTTCCTATTTGCATACAAAGTTCCCTTGTGGGTGTCATTATTAGAGACATTGGTCCGTCTGTATCCTCTAACGGTGGTTGGTCCAGAACATGACGGAACATTGGAAGTATGAAAGCTAATGTTTTACCCGAACCAGTTTTAGCTATACCTATTAAATCTCTGAAATTAAATAGATATTTAAAATGTATATATTTCTATGTTTAATATTGTAATAAAAATTATTGTCATTTATTTTTATTTTATCAGCGTCACGCTATATCTGGAACATTGCAGAGTAGGCAGAAATAACCTAATGTAAAAACATTCCTTGTCTGCATCCCAATTCAAGGCATTCCGATTTAGATGCTATGTAGGTTAGATCACTTGGGGATTGATTTTTCCTCATTTTTCTGCTGTAAGTGCAGCATTGAGTTTAGCCAATTGGACAGAAAGTGTCTTAATATTAGATAAGATTAATATAAAAAAATTACCTTCCAGACATAATAGCTGGTATGGCCTGAGCTTGGATTGGCGTAGGTTTTTCAAAACCTAATTTCTTCAATATATCCAATTCTTTCTTACTAATACCGCAATGCGCCCATGTTTTTATTGGTTTAGGACACCCTTTCCCTTTTACTCTTATACCTTCTAACTCAGTCCTATATGCTTCTACTTCTTCAGGCGTCATTCGTGCTAATTCACTAACCTGCCAAATAAATATTTTATTTTCATCTTGGTTGTACATTAGTGCAAAAAACAACTAGTACCTCCAAATTAATATTTAATTAGCTAATTACCGAACGAAAATTGGGTGGTGAACTCAAACGAAAAAGTCTCTTACCACTAAAGTTCCTTTTGTAATTGTAATAAAAATACTATATGAAACTAACCTCAGTATAAAAAGCTTTTCTAAAAGTCATATAATCTAAGCTAGAGTGGTCCACTTTGGCTAATTCTTTCCTTTGCTTAGATGCCAGATTTGCTGCCGCATCTTTGATATCTTCAGTTTCTTCTTCTGAAGAATATTCTAAGCCATCTTGGTTCTGTTCAATGAGTTCACCTAAAAGAAGAAAATTGCATATTATATACATTTTTCATTTTTTTATATTTTTTTTGATTTTATGCTAATTAAAAAAACATGCGTTTCATAATATATAATAGACTAGCGGACGCGCGCAGCTTCGCTTGCTTATTTAGGGGTGAATTCTAATAGGCCACGAAACATGTGTTCAATTAAATATTTTTATGAGTCTAAATTTCAAATTTTATAATAATCGGTGGTGTTTTAAAGATNAAAGAAGAAAATTGCATATTATATACATTTTTCATTTTTTTACATGTCTTTTTTGATTTTATGCTAATTCAAAAAAAATGTGTTTCATAATATATAATAGATTCCGGTTATAATCATAATTTAAAAAAAAAACAAAAACTAATTAAATCATACTTTACAAGCGAGTCCAGCTGTTGTTGTTAAAAATTAAATGTTATAATACATATGATATTTAAAACTAATATTATTATTTTATTTTATTTCTGAAGCCACATGTGTCTAGCTAAACTTAATCTGTTAGAGTTATACTGTTTACCTTTATTTTTCTGTTCAGTGACCTTTTTCTTAGCAGTACCTGTCAATATCATAACACCTGTTCCTCCAGTTGTCGGTACACTAATTATACCTCGGGATTGGTCTATTTGATTCACTTTACGAACTTCCTGAAAAATCATATTATTAATATATTTAGTACTGCAGTGCAGTGTATAACTATAAACTCAGTATTTAAACAATAAAATAGTACCTTATTAAATTATAATGTTTATTTAATTTATTTATTTATTTATTTATTTTATTTTATTTATTTATTTTAAATTGAGAAACAAACAGCTTTTAAATGTTCCTTAACTTAATATCAAAATATAATAAAAATAAATTAATGAAGCCTGATAAATAAAGTAACAAATTTGGCACAAAGTATAAAATATAATTGAATAAAAATAAATTAAAAATACCTTACCTGTTGCACTTCTTGCATATATGCGTCAAGAGGATCTATTTCGTCTTCCTCTACTTTTTTCTCTTCAACTGGCTGTTTCTCTTTAGATTCACCATCTTCACCTTAAAAATAATGAATTTAATTCAAAAAGGAATATTTGAATAAAAAATAATGGTCTTTAAGAAATATTTTGACTGCTTGGAGACAGGAGTGACGAAAAGGAAAAAGGAAGACAGGAGAAAGGAGTGAAACTGGGAGTGAAAGTAGGTGACTTGAATGTTAATTGCCTGCTCTCATCATCAGAATAAGAGGTGCAGTCATTAGTCCCCGCTCTGAAAGAAGGGTGTGAAAAATATAGTGCCTGAATAAGACAAAGGTTCTGGTATTTAAAAGAAAAGAAGAAAGGATGGAATGCAAGATCAGTATAAATGGTAAGATATTCGAACAAGTCAATGAAATGGTATATTTGGGAAATATATTTAGCAGAAATGGAAGATATAAGATGGATGTGGAAAAGCGTATTGCTGCCGGTAACAACGTTAATGGAGCCTTAGCAGCAATGATGAGTCAGCTAGACGTCAGCACAGAAGTGTTGGTACCGGCGCTGGTATATGCCAGCAAAACGTGGGTATTACAAAAGAAGAATGCTATGGAGATGCTATCTCTTCGTAGGATATGCGGAGTCAGCTTAGCTGATTGAATCCGAAATGAAGAGATTTCAGACAGACAAGATCAATATTTACAGTCAGCTACAATAGCCTCAAGACTATAGCACTTTGATAATTAATTATTTTCATTTTCCTGCTTTGATAGGAAAGGTGTGGCGCTGAATTCCTGAATTATGGTAGGATGAGGACAATGGATGAATGCATTCTTATCCTGCTATATAGAAGGTTAAAAGGATGAAGAAACAATAATAATATGGTAGGATGAGGACCATGGATGAATGCATTCTTATCCTGCTATATAGAAGGTTAAAAGGGTGAAGAAACATAGAGAAAACACACCTTCATCGCCGGAGTCGTCTTCTAAGGACCATTTTTTTGCAGCTGGCACTTGTATGCTTGTGACAATACTTCCTTTTTGCACTTCTTTCTTGGCAGATTCCAATTCTTTGCGTTTTCTTTCTGCCCTCCATCTTTCAATACGATCTCGTCGCTTTTGCATTTCTGCCTCTAAACGACTTTGCTCCTCTTCCTAAGAAAGGAAAATTTTAAATTTCTAACTTAACAATTATTGTTTTATAACTAATTGTCACTTGTATGTGTCTTTGAGTAGATATTATAACATAAGACATTTTCTTTACTGTTTGATTAGGAGTTGTAGGAAATCCACTTGTAGGACTATATACTTTCCAATTTTCGTAATTTCAGTTTTATACTAACTTGTCTATATTATGTAAAACTGTTGTTATTGAGTGATGAAAACAAAAAGTTCATTCCAAAGATTATAATTATCTTTTTATATAACCTAATTTTTTATGTGGCACATTAGTATGTCACTGTAAACACACTAGTAGTAAAGTATGAGTTTAGTTCCGCCACACAACAAGAAATGTCTCTTGAATATGGTGAAAATGGGGAATGGAGTGTCTATGTCTTAACACTTGGTTCCCTTTGCCTACTCTTCTGTATGCAGGATCTGTATCCCGCAGTCATGCATTGTGAAGCTGATTCTCTTTTTATTTTTTCTAAAAATAAGAGATGCTTACCTTGTCAACAGTTCCAGGGTTGTATTCTCCAGATTCAGACTTAACAGCCTTCTCTTTAGATTTTGATCTATCTCTGTCTTTGTCCCTATCTGGAGATTTCTTCCTAGACTTGCTAGACCCATTTCTCTTATCATCCCTTTTATCACTACAATAATTAAATATAATTTAAAAAGAGAGATATAAATATCAAACGAAAGTATATTATATTTAGCATATGTTAGTATTCAATTTATAATTCTAACCTTTTACGATCTCTGTCACGGTCCCTACTACGATCTCGTTTAGATTCCCTATCTCTGCTACGACTGCGCTTCCTTTTTGAAGATTTGGAACTTCGATCTCTGCTTCGTGATCTAGAACGACGACGCTTTCGCTCTGGAGTCACAGACCGGCTGTGTGAGCGTCGACGATCTCGATCCCTGTCGCGGCTTTAAAAAACAATTCGATACATCAGATACATATTTTGATTAATACTCAAAAAGCCATAAATATAATAGTTAAAACATCAAACTCACCCACTCCTAACCATTCTTACACCAGTGACAATTAAACAAAATCAAGATGAACTAAATTGAACGCTATCACAATTTCTTGGCATCATTTGCTTTGGTGCAAAACTGTTTATTCACTATAAATACCAAAATAAGATTTTGGTGGTTAATAAACTATACGCTAACATTGAACTCGACTCCATCCAATTTAATTGTAAATAGTTGCTTAAAAACTAAAAACACATTTCATGTCAGACAACAATAGACTATAGTCAATAGACAAAACCACAGAACAATGAACTTGAACACCATATCCAAAGGGAAACAACAAAACAACATTAGATACATAAGAAATTACGCTTTGCAAAAAAAATGCTTTGAAATTTGCTTTTGATTTTTCACTAAAAAGATACCTTAATTAATAATTTACAAAAATAAAATTTATTAGTGTAACATAGTTTTTTTTCTTTCTCAAAAATTACAAATCGACTTCTATAACTGTAAATGAATAGGTACGGCGTACCGTAGTTAATAATTATTTTTAATCGTTAAAAGACTTAAAAGATAAATAATGAAAAGAAATGTCATGAATAGAATTAACCTTAAATTATTATTCATTACCGTACTGTACGATAAATTACAATTTTAAAAACTTCCTCTGTTATCTGTGGATTAAGCTTGTGACATTAGTAAAAGATTGTCATTTGTCAATTTTTTTTTTATATCAATTTGATTTTGATGTAAACTGTAAACTGTAAGCGTTATCATAACCTTAAATTTAAAAGAAATTAAATTGTTTAAGATCAATGTAGAACTTTTCTTTTTTTATAATTTGATTAAAAGAAACATAACCAAACATTAAAATGGCAGACGACGGCGATAATGTATGTATTTCAGTTCCAATTGTCTTAATAAATACCCGAAAAATAGGAATATTTATTGATAGAAATAAATATTTATTGCAGGTAGCTGTTATGACAGTAAAGGAACCTCTGGACTTAATTAGACTAAGCCTTGATGAAAGAATATATGTTAAAATGCGCAACGAACGCGAACTTCGTGGAAAGCTTCATGTTAGTATTTTTTATTCTATCTTGTAATGGCTGTATTAATTACAATAAAATTTAAAGTCCCAAATAAAATAAAAGTAATATTTTTTTTTCTTTATTAAAAGAGCTAAAACACATTATAAACAATTTTTTTATTGTAGGCATATGATCAACACTTAAATATGGTTTTGGGAGATGCTGAAGAGACCATCACTACAGTCGAAATAGATGAAGAGACATATGAAGAAGTATATCGGACTACAAAAAGAAATATTCCAATGTTATTTGTTAGAGGAGATGGAGTAATATTAGTATCTCCCCCAATTCGTGTTGGTGTGTAATTTTAAGGTTAATAAAATAATAAATGTCAACATTTGTTTTATTTCTTAGCTAACATTTTAATGACAGACTCATTTTTAAATGTAAGATTCCTTTTTACTAACAACTCATCTTCATCCATTGGATCAATAACTGTGCCAGCTTTAGTAATTACACTGGGTCGAATGAGTTTTTTGTGGGCAGTTTCAGGAATGAAAGTATTACCTAAAGGAGTTCGTATACTGGCCTCGTATTCCTTAATACTGGTAAATGGGAAAGGCACATCTGATACCTTATGAACACTAAGTTTAGGATTTTTTGTTTCGTTTATAATTATGTCTCCCTTATTTTCATCACGCCTAGGCATTTTTGGTGGAGCATTTGTTATGAATCTGTTCTTTCTACGTTTTGTAGTCTTTACTCCTTTACCACCCCAGCTGCCCCATCCAGGTAAAGTCAAATCTATATCTTGTGGAATATCTTTATTGATTTCATCTTCTTTTTCTTGTCTAAAGCTTGCGACAACATCATCTTCCTCAAACACTTCTTCAATGTCAACTTTTGGAACAACTTGCTCTTCATCATCCAAATCGTCTATACCATTTTCTTCTCTTGATACAGCAGTATTTAAATATTTTGGCTTAACTTCAATAAATCTGCTTGGATCAATATTCATATTTTTATTGTCTTCAAGTGGAATTTCATCTACATTCAATTTTATATTAGATATTGATACTTTATCAGTAACCATTTCTCCTTTGTGTGTCTCTATTAATTCTTCATCAATTATAGGCTTAGCTTTACTATTTTTAAATTTTAAATATTCTAAGGCATCTGTATCTTTGTCTTTCTTGTCCTTTTTAAACCTTCTTTCATCTGGTTCATTTTCTAATTTAGATATTTGTTTCTTCAACTTTTTTATTTTCTTTTCCACTTTACCGGCAACTTCATTTTCAAAATGGTCGAATGCTACATCAACAGATTTAGTCACATGTTTTTTGTTCAAAGTTGAATTCTCAATTGACTCAACTGCCCAGTCTGAGGTAGCAATAGGTTTGGATTTCTTCTTTGTTTTCACTTGAGCAGAGTTTTCTTTCTGAGTATATTCCTTTATATTATTCTTTTCACTGTTACCATTTACTGATATTTCTTTAGTTATAGATTCATTATTATTAGTGTTACTTAGTTTTTCTACACTTTTCCTTAGGTTTGCCAAAGAAACATGTGGCTGGTTATTAATTTCTTCCTTTTCCTCATCAGATTCAGAATCTGTATTTTCCTTGCGTTTATACATTTTATCTTTTAGATATTTTTTGTATCCGAAGTCAAATTCTGAATTAATATTTGTTTTGTCAGATCTCTTCATCATCCATGGATTCATAGGATCTTGATCTAAAGTAATATCTGTTATATTCTCATCATCAGCCTCATCATCAGAACTTTCCAAATCTCGAACTTTTTGTGTTAAGCCCCTACTCACAGATAATTGTTCTGCTAATTCTTGTCGTACCTAAAACATAATTATATAAAAAACAAATAATTGTTCAGTACAAAAAGTCATTAACTGGATAAATTACATACTTTTAAACTCTTTTTTAGCAATATCAGTTCTACAAGAAGCTTCCACAAGTTTGATAGACAGTTCTGCTAAGAAAGAGAGCTTGCAAAACACAATTCAACTTTTCTTCTCAACTTAAGGAATGCTATGCATTTATTGTTAAATATAATTAAACAATTAATAATATAAAAAAATATCTTTACTGTTTCAAAGTAAAGAAGTAACAGTAAACTATTATGAATATAACTAAAACATTTACCTCTTTATCATATTTCGCCCTAACTAATTTACTCTTAGCCCATTTTCCAGTATTCTTATGTCTGAGGGTGTGTCTTTCTAATGCTCGAGCTTTTTCAAGTTCCTCTAATTTTTTAAGAGCTTCTTCTGGATCTTTGCTCTGTAATTCTTCAAATTCTTTCAACTGTTGTTTCAATTTTTCTTTTTTCAGTATTCTTAAAAATAAAAATAATACTGTTAGCATACTTGTGTAAAAGTGGGTAGATTTAGGTGAAAAAGATTTTAAAAGCAGTGGAATTGTGCCAATTGGGGACAGTAACTATAGGTAATAGCCCTGATTGGGAGGTATCTAGTGTGAAGTAATGTTATTGAGTGATACATGTCACTTATTGTAATTACGTGGAACCTAAACGGTATGTGTTTTATTGTGTTTTTTAAAAAAACACTAACTGCTTCCGATTTCTAACAATACTTATAATTGTATAAATAAATATTTTCAAAAGTATGTCATTTGTTTTAGCTTCACATGTTATTATATAGGGATATCTATTGTCCAGACACTCCATCTTCCATTTTTAGTACAATTTAAAGATTATCTTTATAGAGTAGCAAAACTCAACATTCTACTTTTTGGTAATCATTGATCATTGGAGTGACCTGAGTTGGAGTTGAACCCATAACTATCATGTTAAATGTTATACAATAACACCATATAAGATCAGCCTAGACACATATTAATGACCACTTTACTAAATTATTCAAAATATTGCTAACATAATTACCAAAATGGATTGTAAACTTTTTGTTCATTTTTTGTTCATTTTCAATACATTTTGGGTTTGAATTACACATACTGAATAGACATATACATAGTGAATTCAATGACTCACAATGTATTGTTACTAGAATTAAATACATTATTCCCCCAAAATATTTACATTTAGGAGTTGTGCTGCTAAAATATAATATTTCTTAAGATTACCTGTGATATTTTTTGCTCTTAATTTTACTTTGTCTCTTAGCTTTTGCTGCTTTATAAGATTGCTGTGCTCGAAACTTTGCCAAATTCTGTCGGTGTTCTAACATCTCCTCATAACTCATTGGATATATTTGTTCATCTTCTTGTTCTTCCACTTCTGGTTGAGGATCTATTTCTTCTAATTCTTTCTCTAATGGAGATTTAAGCTTTAATTTGGATAAAAAATCATCAGTAGGCTGCAATTTCGTTGAAAAAGTTTTTATGGGAAAGGTAACATAGTCAACAGTACGATTTCGGGCAACGACTGAGTCCCATCTGCCAACTTTTTTTTTCGTCTGCTCATAGCCTGTAGCCCTTTTAATGCGTTCCGCTTGAGGTTTTTCTAATGGTTTAGGAAGTACTTTTTTTGCATCTTGAGATTTTTTCAATTTTTTACTAACTTTGACATTCTTTGCTGTATCTTCCAATACTTTGATTACATTATCAAGTTTCAACTTGTTGGACCATTTGATTAAATTAAATTCAGAATTTTGGTTTGTTGGTTCATTCCTGGTAGGTTCTGTTATGTGTTGTGTTTTGTCTAGTTTTGATATTGCACTAACTAAGCGGTCATGTTCAGATGCCACAAATTCACTATCGTCGTAGTCTTCCATTGTCAATTAGATTAGATTCGAAAATAACACTTTTTATATAACTTTGTTTTATTTTCTTCTTTTAGGTTAGAAAATGCTTTCATGACATTTCCTATTAAAATTCACACCTGACTAGTTGACATTGACAACTGATATATTGACAATTTGACAGCAGACATAATATCTACATCAATTACAGTTCATAATTAGTAAATATAAATGTATATAAAAACGAATATTTATCCAAAATATATAGGGAGGCTTATAAAATATCTGCTGTTTTTTCAAATGAACGCATATAATTTTTGAAAACGCGAAAAGGATCAAATCATTCTGCATTTATCTGCTTAATTCTATCTTAAATCTTAAATAAAGTAAAATATTTTTCATAATAACTATATCGTTTTCGTTTTTGGTAACTTGCTGTTTGTCCTAGGTGTGACATAGAATATTATAAATATATACCCGATATAGAACCACAACAGACCAGCAATATAAAAAACAGGCTCTATTTCCAAGACGAACTTTAAATTAAATTATTCAACACTAGAGGGCCCGTGCGGGGCTACGCCCGCTTAAAATAGAAATATTAATAAAGAAATTGAAAACTAAAGATTTCATTATAAGGTTTTGTATTTCAAAAAGAAAAAAACGGAACCCTTATATGGTCACTTTTTTGTCTCTCTGTGAAAAGCATTATACTTCTGATATCAGATATTCAGGTATTACAGGTTTTTGCAAAATATAAATTAAGCTTTTAATACAACGCTATCAAAAGATATGAGCATTTATACATCTTTTTTGCTTCATTTTCCATGATATTTACCGCTTATAGTAGTACTTCCCGTAGACTTCATTTAATTTTATTCGCCGCATCATCAAAACCTATGAGGTATTTCCCAATCACAATCCTGAAATTGGTGCAGACTCCTCTGTTTACGAGTCCGACTCGCGCTTGGACGGTTTTTTCTTAAATACACTTAAATAAACATTCGTATATTTCAAGTGGGCATAGCCGCACGGGGACCACTAGTACAGGAATATAAAAAAAATCTTTATCGGTGTTAGTTATTAATTTTGTTTGATTTATTATGCGATGTTTTATTTTATTACAATATAATCTTTAAGTGAATAACATAGTGTCTAACAAATATTATAAAATTAAAAAAAGAATTTAAAAGAAAACTATTTATTTTCAGCATTGGGATTTTATTAAAAGTAAATGTCAGATACATACTTATTTGTACTATTTTTTTAAATATAAAATTGTTATAATATTTTTCAAATATCAGTACTCAATATAAATATAACGTAACTGAGTATTGTATTTGTAATGAAGTTTGTTAATTACCTCCCTATTTGATTTTATCTATTAATATAATAATCTCGAGTTATGTAGGTATATTTTATATCAACTACTGAATTATTGTATCTACTAAAAGTACAATGCATGTATTAAAACGAATATTCAAGATATTTAATGTTCATCCCCAAGATTGGTAGATTCTGATGATCCCGAAGATGGAGGCACGTTTTCTTGATTTTGCTCTTCACGCATTTTCTTGAAACGCTGACGATTACGATATAGTTTTGCTTCGTCAGTACATTTAGTTGTTATAGAAGCTCTGCAAATAAATTTATATTTTATTTTACATAGCATTTATTTACTGAATTACATAGTTATATATATTATTTTTAATTTGATATTTTGTGATTAATATAAAAAAATAAATATCTAAGTAATTATAACAATTGTACCTTACAACTCGTGGTGGGACGCTACATCTTTCGGAAACAGTGTCGACGATATCTTCAACCAGTTTCGGGTCTAGCTGTTTCTTTGGCGGTTTATTTACAAAAGCCGGCGACTGTTTTCCAGTTAATGAATGAGTGGCCAAGACCCTGAAATATGGAATATTTAATAACAATATATTTCGTCCGGAAACAAAGTATTTATTGATATGGTACCTACTATTATGTGTACGTACTATATGTACGTCTACTTTATGTGTGATTGTAAAGCACCGTTTCGATTCTCATTCGGAAGAATGAGTTATAATTTATTAATATTTTCATTTCTTCACTCTGGCACCAATGCAAAAAGCACGGCTTTGAGTTCCATTACTCAACACACAATGTCTTGAAAATTCGGTGGGCGGAAAAAGGTGTGTCTTAACAATAGGTACCCTCTGCTTGCTGCCTTGATGTACGCGTGAGATATCGTGAAGCTGACAGGGATATTTTTTTATTTTTATGTATTTTAATATGTTGCAATTTGATATATCGATATTTGATAAATAAAACCAAAATATTAACAATACCTTCTTGGGAAAACAGCTTGTAACAATTGTCTTGTTGCTGTTGTATGAGAAGACCAATCAAGGTCTTCTAAAATTCTTGCCGGAATAGTAACATTGCCACTGCCAATCGATACCTTTAATATTATTTTCAATTAAATATTTATATAATGTAAGTAAGATAAGATAATGTCTAAAATGGTTGCAATTTAGTCTTTTTACTTATTTTTTTTACTGTAAAGAATTAAAGGAATAAAATTAAAAAAATATATACGTATTATTTTTATAAAAATACAAACCAAATCACTATTATCCGCTGGCATGACGTTGTTAGTAGTCTGTGCTGACACTCTCCTTATTTTTATACCACTTGGTCTCCTATCAACTTCAATATTTGGAACTTCAACTTGTGGTTCAATATAATCAGATATTTCATGACTATAATTTCTTTCCATAAGAGCATGATTTTGCGTTTCGTCTGTTTCAGAGACAAAAGCTATAAATTGATTATATAATTTTCTTAGAACAAAATTTAGTTGTTGCAGTTTTTCTGATTCACTTGACGAAGTCTCATCAGTTTGTGTGGTTTTGTCGTTCATTGTCTTTATTTTTCCAAACATTCTGTCCGGTAAAGGTGTACTGCTAAGCGGAGGTCTTCCTTTAGAAAATGACGATTTCTCTCTTAATATTTTACTCATTCGCTCGTCGAGCTTCATTTCGTTGCGTCGGAGCGGATTTTCATATCTGATTGTAGATCTCGTTAAATTAAGATCGTGACTAGTCTGTGAAATAAAAAAACAAAATTATTAAAAAAAAATATTCAGTTTTTTTCACGCTGACAACAGATTTACTACAATAAATTTAATCTGTATTGTTCTCGTATATTTTTTTTATATTCACAACATTTTTATACATATTCTTTATTACACTTAAAAACATAATAAGGTTTATTATAATTTTGTTATTCATTCTTATTATGCAATCTATATATATAAAAGGACTTGTCCTCACTGACTGAGGTAAGACGCACGCACAGCCGTAACCGCTGGTGGTAGAAA
>JAKRZM010000853.1:0-18825 GCA_036379175.1 Heliconius cydno galanthus
CGCAAGTCTCGGTGTCGTCTTCATCTTCATCGTCCTGAACCAACAATAAAAAATTGTTAGAATTATGTTTAAATTTAACAGGTTTTCTAAGTGGCACTATCATGTAAACGAAATGCTTAAAATATTGAATTTTAAAAAGAAGTCTTATGATAGAAAATATTTTGAAATATGCCAATACCGATTTCGGTTTTTAAATATCGTTATTTCTTTGTTCTGCAATTTCTTTTATTTTTAGTTTTTAATGCATAGGCCTTTCTTCGTAATAAGAGAACTAATTAAACTAAAATTAATTAATTAAGTACATATATTAAATATCTTGGTACTTAAGATATTTTTATTTATTTTCTTTGTGCCAAAAATTTATACATAACTATTATTTATCTAATTAGACATAGCTTAATTGAATCTTTATAAATTGGTTATTATTATTTATTTAAATCGGCGCCTCTCACTTCCGTTTAATTAATGTATCTAATAAATTAAAAGTCTTACGTGAGCATTTAGCCTACTGGCTAAATGCTCTTTAAAGATAGACAAATAATTATAGAATACTTTAATTATAGAAAGATGATGCAGAGAATGCAAAGAGAACCTAGTTGCAAGACACTTCATTATCTGCTTTTTGTCGACATTCTAGACATTGTATGTTTAGTGGCTGAACTCAACGTCGTGCTTTTTCATAGTGGGCTGTTTCCATAATAATAATAGTGAAATTAATATCTTATAACTCATAATAATAGAATATCATTAATAAATTTATAGGAACTGGCATCCTAGTTGGTATTAATGAATATAAGAAATGAAAGCCTTAAAGCAATTGGACCTTGGCCAATTGAAATCAGAATCATCCTCCAAAGATATGGAAGTCAAAGGGCATTACATTTGGAGCAGAAGCGAACGTCGAGATGTTTACAGAGACTGAATCTGTTATAACGACGGCAACTGTTGGATTATTCATTCAAGGTGGAAAGCTGCGCAGTAGTTTGTTTGAAGTCAGAATATTGAACGTTGAGCTATTGAGATTAATATCCCTTAGGTATTTTTGCTACATTTGAAGTAATAAAAGAAAAATCATTAAATTAAATCAATAGAGATTCAATTTTCGTCGATACAACATTAAAGGCATTAACAGAAAGACATAAACAAAATGTTCATAAAAATAAGTATCGTTGCTTTTAAGTAAAAAATAAATAAAATCTGTTTCTATTTGAATTAAAATATATACCTATTTGTTTCAAACTACTTTACAAACAGTAAACGCGAATAAAGGTAAGTTAGTTTAAATGCCGAGAACACTGTGTAAGGACTCAAAGCTATGAAGTTAAAAATGGACACCAGCTGTGTATAGTTATATATGTTTTACATATTATTTCAAATTTTATTTATTAAAACCAGGAATTATCCAAAGTAAAACTTAGGCTTTAAATATCGTTACTGATGCATTTTATAATGCATCATGAAATATTAATGATATTATCTTGACTGAAAGCGCCATGTCACTTATTTATAAAGCCATTAATTCAATAAAGAGCATTTAACGTAAACTGGGTCGACCTGCATCAGGCGCAGCACCAATATTGATAAATGTATCTTGGCACTAATATCTACTGGCTACGTATCGGAGTATCAAACAAACAAACATATAAAGGTTTGTATGTAGGTACAAACAAATATGTTAAAACGCTTGGGGCTAACAATTATTAATCTAAAGTTAAACTTATCAATCTAAAAGAGAATTTTTTTTTTATAGATTTTTCTTGAGTAACGAAATCCCATATTATTAGAAAATAAAATTACCCATGTACTTAGGTATACTTGTAGGCTATCAATTTCAATCATCGTATCGATATAATGTAAATTATCTCGTTATCTTTATCGAGAAAAAATTTTAACAATTCAAATTCAAATTCAAAATATTCTTTATTCAAATAGACTGTTATAAGGACTTTGGAATTGTCGAATGAACATATAAACAAAAAGCTACCACCGGTAAAAAAGTCACCCGCAGAAAGGTAAGTTAATAAATAAGTGATTGTCATCATTTACAACAAATTCTAAAATTTAAACATAGCAACGGACAACCCTATATTTCTACGACATCAATACACTAAGCGCGCGCACATTTTGTTTTTTCAAGAGTTTTCGTCCCCTTTCCTTTATATCGTCCGTATGAGCAATCAGCTTTGACGCGATACGTTGACATACGACGATAGTGTGTGGTTTTAAAACCTCAATTTTATGGTTTTGACAAGTATAGAGATTATTTCGCTGTCTTATTTAATTAGTTTTTTAATATCAGAACTTGGAAAATTAGCTTGAAACGTAGTGTACAATGAAAAGGATATTTTAGCTTTACGCTGTATTCCGCATATTGCACGATAGGCAGAGTATTTGAAAAAAAATTAAATATAAATTTCCTCGAGTAGATATACGAGTAAATACTAAATATTTAATAATTTTGCAGCACAAAATAATGTCATTACTTACAGGTTGAGAAACATTGTATTAGGTCATTAATTGCATTCAATTTTGAGGTTATCAGGCGTCGTCGCTTCCAATGACATTACGCGCACAGAATAAGTATGATGACAAGACCATATCAAGAGATTCTAGCACCGGTAACTTTGTAAAGCTATATAAAATTATTGAACATGTCTCGACGAGGTAGTTAAGATTCTCTTTAAGTAATACGTCAGTAATGGTTATAGAAAAGTTTATTTTTAATACTCATAAAAAAAATGAACAATAATGACTTTGGTTACCATTTGCGTTCAGAGGCCTTCCTAGCGCGATGTCATAATGAATCAATTTCATGTCTTCGCTCTGGTAATAAGACTAGGCCCGGTGTTGAGTTGCGCGACTCAACACGCAATATGTCGAACACAGGATGGAAAGCAGAGAAAGTCTTTTAAAAAATCCATTTAGTTACAGTTACGCAGCACACGTAGTATGTACACACCAAATTTATTATGCATATATTATGTGAAAATACCTTTGCCAGTTCTACGTCAAATATTAAACGAAAACAAATACGAATTAACTGCATAAAGCTGCACGCTGGACGTCCAATATGCTTGTTACAAAAACATTACGCAATTAAATCCATGAAAGAGCTGCATTGCCATTATGTCACGTAATCGGAAACCATTGTTTTAATATAAAATATTACGGCAATTGCTATTTGAAATTAGGGAAATTATTTAAAGTACCGAAGTATTTAGTGTTTAAAAGTTAAAAAGGTTTTAATATCGACAAAAGCTGTTTTAGTTTCGTTTTTAATTTACTTAACATCAATGATTCAGCATTATTTTTGTTGCAAATTAGACTTCATGATAAATTTTAGTAATATTCGTACGTTAAGAGATATTTTTAATTATCAAAATTATTAATAATTTTGTAGAAATATTTATATTCTTTTAACTCCGTGAAATACTAATAAGTAATATGATATTATTTATTCAAACGAAAGGCCTCATTGTACCTTGATGAACTTTTGAAGAACCGTGACAGCAAATACCATTTTTACTATACAAATGTACTACTTTCTAAATGTTTTACGTTATAATAATTACGTATGCAGATAACGAATTCCTTAACTGACACTGATATTCTTTACAGAGCTTTAAATAAAAAAAATACGATGCTTCTCATTCCTCCGTAGTAGGTACAGCTAATTTTCTTTGGTTTGTTTTTTTAGCGATATTACGTGTATTAGGCTTCGGGAGTAAACCCAAATGGAGCTAGTAATCTCAGGTTCTTTTGACTCGTTATGTACTTAAAGTATTTACCTTTTAGACAATTCATATATTTTCCGACAGGTTTTTCAATCAATCATTTTTATAATAAAGGTACAGAATAAAGCTGAAAATGACGGAACAAATCAGAAAAAATACACTAAAAATATATGTTTTAACGTTATAATGCACCGGAAACTAAAACAGTAAGAAGTCTTATAACATATGCAACGGGAAATCCTATTATTGTATTGTACGTTCAGGGTTTCTCTATATTTATATTTTTCTATTCGGACATCTTAATGTAGAGAAAATGGAAAAAAAAAAGGATTCAACAAAATATTTATAACTGCTGAAATTTCTACCCTGCTATGCAGGATAGAGCGTAAACTTGAAAATCAAATTACATTTAAATATCTAAAACCAATTCATAATCTAAAATCTTCTATAGATTAAATAAAATTTATAAAAAGGTTATTTTGAAAAGCTAATCAACAGTTATACAAAATCGATCTAAAAATCACAATTCGTATTCGGCGATCGTATATAACAATATACGTAAGTTATTTTAAAGCTGGGTCACGGGGTCACAAAACTAACACAGTAGTGCTACCTGCACTATGGCAAAAGTTTCACGTGAGCCGAATATATAAGGCTTTTAATTCGGTTAAGATACTCAAAGCTTATTTGGACTTAAAGTATATAAAGTATATATATATATATATATATTGAGGCCGACACAGCGTAGGACTATAAACGCGACGTTTATCTTCTATCTATCTATATATATAAAAGGACTTGTCCTCACTGACTGAGGTAAGACGCACGCACAGCCGTAACCGCTGATGGTAGAAACGTGGAATTTGAACAGATGTTTACGTTTGTAATCTGGACATCCACTAAGAAGGGATTTTGAAAAATTTTAATCCGAAAGGGGTGAAATAGGGGTTGAAAGTTTGTATGGAAAAAAAATTAAATCGGCACCGATTCTTATAAAATTTGAAATTCAGACTCTTAAAAGTATTTAATTGAACACGTGTTTCATGGTTTTCTAGAATTCTTCCCCTAAGGGTGCAAATAAGGGGTTGAAAGTTTGTATGGAAAAATCTATAAATCACCACCGATTTTTATAAAATTTTAAATTTGGACTTAAAAATATTTCATTGAACACATGTTTCATGGTTTATTAGAATTCATCCCTAAATACGCAAGCGAAGCTGCGCGCGTCCGCTAGTAGGTTTATATCCAGTCGGATGAAAGAATTATTTTCTTTTCCTAGCTCTGGGGACAAAACAAAACGCGGCGTTGAGCCACGAAATGTCTTGAAAAATTAACAGACAGATTTCAATACAAAGTTGAGAAACGTTTATATTTAAATGAAAATACTAAATGAGGTCTCCAATGTTACTTTATGATTTAAAAGCAAAAAAAAAACCTTCTCAGCATCGCGTGAAAGGCTTGCTTGTGTAGTTAAGGCTGATAAAAACAAGCGCTTAGGTACAACGGTTAACAACCTATGCACTAAATACCTTACCGCAATTTCTTCGCAGGGTAATCATAATTTGCAATTTCTTTGTGATATTTACCATTTTTTAACTTCACGCTGTATCCCATATATAGCAAGGTGGTAGCCTGGGAATGTGGAGTTAAGACACTCCCTTCCCATTAAGGCACTTCTTTCCCAAGTCGAGATCCATTCCTCTCCTCTAACTGTACTAAGGGGAAACTAATAACTTTTTGAATAACCACTTGCCTAACCTACAAATAAAGCATCACAAAACCAACGCCCATTGAAATCAAATTAACAAATTTTTTCTATAAAGCTGCGCAAAAAATCATACAGTTACTTCTAATAATGGGATTTCTATACTATTGTATAATAGAATTTGATGACGGAGTGAACAGTAAAGAGGACAGTGACCTCTCCAAAAACAGAGAATAAATTCTTATTGAGTTCAGTTATTCTCTTTAAATAAATTTAATGTAAATCGAACTTTTACGATAATAAATTAACCATATTTAATATTAGAGGTAAAAGAAACGAGGAAACTAAAAGTTAATAAATATTAATTACTATGAAGTTATAAAAATACACTAGTGTGTATGCAATTGATATAACATTGATATTGAAAAGATCAACTGTTGAGATTCTTGACAATTATTCTTAGCAGGGCCGTTTTTCAAGCTGGTAGAAGATTTACATTTATTAATTAGATGATACGAAAATGCTCACAAACGCCTATTTGAAAAAAAATTAACACCATATAACAATACTAGGTCACTTCAGCCTTGTAAAAAGTGTTTGTTCAAGTGTAACACTTTCTACAGGATGTTCTTATACCGTTACTGTTAAGAACACAATATCTACATTTAGATCATTGCGTAATGTTTCCTATCATTTGGAACACCTCAGTTTATAAAAGTATCATAAAAATGATATGAACGGCCGATAACAGTAAAAATTATTTTACATATTTGTTTTTAAGTGCTTACGCTGCTTACGTATAATTTGTTTAAAGCGCAGTCAATGTTGCTTGTAATATGACAATAAAGGTATGCTAATAAAGACAGAATAAAAGCTGTTTTTTTTTCATTTGCGTACAAATTCAAATAGATTTTTATGTTTATGTCATCAGCACCACTATTAAGGCCATGATAGTTCCGAATTGGAATTATTTTTCATAGAAGTCAAACATATAATCGAATTGAGCAGAAAGAAGAGATTACAGCGTTCTTTTATTTAGTTTTTTTTAGCTTCATGCTGTAAGCACGCACTTAGCAGGGTAGGCAGAGTTCCCATTAAAAAGCCTTATCTAGTTTCCTTACTTTTCACCGAATTCTGAGGGCATTGCGTGTTTTTATTTTTTTGCTCCCTTCATATTTTTAGAGTGAAAAAGTATCGCTTGCAATTGCAAAGAGTCAATAAAGAACTAATTAACACTTACATCGCGCAACACTAGCTAACACTAGTTCTGATAAGTCATCGACACGAACCAAGGCGGATGCATTTTTTGTTATTAGTAGGCTTACTTACTTCTATCGACTTTGACTCGAATGCTTTGATAGTTGTTAAACGTATAAACGAAATTAAGAAAAATATATATTCTATATGTTTATCATATTTTTTAAAAAACAAAGCTTTTACTTATATGTATCTCTTTGTGTAAATGTGTTAGGACTTAGGAGAACAAATTAAGTACCGTCCTATAAGTACACAATCAATATGAACATTAATATAAGAAAGTATTTTATTATATAAAACGTTCATATATTCCATAAATAATTATTTTCTTATTCAATAAACGCATACCGAGTTTGCGAACTAGTTTCTTTAGAAATATTAAATGAAAAAAAATATATTTTTTTGAATATAAAATTTTCTTTCTAACAAAATAAACTAGGTTTTTTTTATATAACAGCTCTAAAAGGCCTTCTACTGGCTGCGACCTACAGCCCGAGGCGAAACAGAAATAAAAAGCGGAGCACTTTTTATTTGATTGATCGATGTAGGCGGTTAGCAGTTAGCGCGTACAAATACGGAACGATTTTCGAGTTTCGTTCCTTTTATATTATATTTCTCTTTAGAAATTATACAATACATAAATAAGTGGTTGTCGGGCTACAGTGGTCGTCGTGCTGATTTTTTGAGCATTTTTTTCTTTATTTTTAAGGTAATTTTGTTTTTATAAAATAAATTTATAAACATTTTGACATATTTTTGTAAAACAAGTTATAGTCTACGCTCGGTGAGGAAGATATTTTTATACATCATAACTCATTTGCCTTAAATTTAAATAAAAAATAACTTAATTAATATTGAAAATCGTGTATACTTATACTTATATATATCCATAAAATATGCTATTAATTTCATCCCATTAGAAATATTAAACAAATTTCCACATACATGTAAGTAAACAAAATGTGGAAACGTAATTCAATTTAACCTCATTTTTAGTTTATTTGGTCGGTGTAGCATGAAATCTATAAACACTGCATTTATAGGAAACAATTAAATAGCGATTTAGTATATTTAGTTAATTATAACTATTTAGTATGATTGGAATAAAAAACATAAGAAAAGGTATTTTTATAGTATTTATAACGTCTTTGTACGTACGATGATTAAAGGCTGAACCACTCTCGATTAAAATAAAAACATATATAATAGAACTTTCTATAGGGATAGTATTAGCTATTTATGAAAAGAAAACGCAATACTTGTAAAAAGAACCGGACAAAAAGTATATGCAGCATTATAAATGGTAGTTTTTATTCTATAAATAAATTTAAAATTAAAATGACTAAACAAAAAATAAGAAATTAATAAAGTAATTACAGTATAAAATGACATAAATTCATAACAGTTTAGTGACGGTAGACTTGTATTTAATACATAATTCCTATGAAATAAGTAAACAATTTTTTTGCTATTGCATAATTATAATTACGATAACAAGCAATACAACGTGTAAGCACATTATGTTAGGCATTTCTAACACCTACTGTAGCAACACATATATAATACCTTACAATTAGTGAACTATGACTGATTACCACATATATCACGTTACAGATTTTTCATAATATATAGTGCCTACACTGGGACCTACCTGAAATATTTGATTTAATTCTAAGATTCTACTAAGATATCAAATATTTGATATTGCTACTCTTTAAATACTAATCTTAAACATTTTCATATAATTGGGCGTGGGAATATTTATTACCGAAGCCTTTATTATTTATCTAACTATGCCAGGAAATACTAACTAACTGATATAAAGGGCTACAGCCATCGTACACCGACAATAGATTATCAATGTTAGATAGCTATGAAATTTTTAAAGCTGTAAAGGTAAATCTCAAATTAAAAAAATGAAATTACTATACTAGTATAGCATTTACTTTTTTTGATGTTGGGCATTTTACGTCATATAATTCAAGCGTAAGGCAAATGTACGCACGAGATTTTTATGTCAAGTTTAAATATTACAAATCTTTGTTATTAACATAAATATCTCTCCATTAAAGGGTATATACTTAAGGGTACAACTTTTTACACAAGTAAAGTAAAAAAATATATGTAAAGTAATAAAATCTCACCTCCAAATTATCAAAGTCAACTTTGATGAGGCGTCGTTGCGGCGGCGCGTGCGGCGTGACTTCGCCCCGGCGCGTGTCGCCGCCGCCCGGCCCACTGCCCGACCCGCTTGTTGCTGTAACAAGAATAATGTAACTTTTGTAAAAAAACATTTGGTTATCTAAATGATAATAGTCTGTCTAGAACTGTTGTCAGTTAATTTCCAGAGTGTACATCGTAAGCGGCTATACTAGATCTCCAGATTTCATCTGCCTTCCGTACTATGAGCGGGATATAGAGTTAAGCTAAAAGAAACGACACAAATCCTAAATATTTTCCTATTTATTCGACGCACCCAAAACATTATATTTTCTTTGAAAACATATAATTGTTTGAATTTTGAAACATATAATTTGTAAAATGAAACAGACAACGAACTAATAAAACACCAATCTCTCACAATAAAAACAACAATTTCTAAAAAAATTAAAACGAAAACACTTTTTGTTCTGTGGAACAATAAAGAAAATATGGTTATGCTTATTTATTATCAAAAGAAACATAAAATTGTAATATTGCTGTCAAAATCGACATTAAATTTATTTTGAAACGACTTACTAAAAGAAGAAATGTTAACTTTGTCTTAATTTATTAGACACAATTTGAATAAACAAAAATTGGATAAGACAGTCCAGTCTGAGCCTAGTCGTGACGCAGGGTCAGAAACGTGTGATGATAGGTCAAGTGGGAAAAGGAGGTGTCTTAACACTAGGTTCCTTCGGCCCATCCTAGTATGATTATGATTACCTTTTCCATTTTTTTAGATACTATCGATTTTTTAATTCGACACTTTGAATTGAAAATCGCCCCGAGTAAAATTTTAAGCAACAATATTTTGTAAACAATACCTACCAATATAAACATTATTTCTTGCATTCCTCATTCAAATATACATTTATTTAAAAAGAACATTCTTCTCAATTACATCTATTCAATATCAATTTTTACACATCAATTACCATAAATATTTAAAGTACATACTATTTTGAAATATTACAAACTACGGACCGCAGAGTAATCGCTGGTCCATCATAATTTTTCTTACAAACGCTGTATACAGGCACACAATTGGCTTACAAACGACACATTACTCTATGTCAAAATATGAATGCCATGTATGTACTAGTTTAATACAATAAACCATCAATCCTTGCGCAATCGTTTCACTTTCCCCGTCCTTCTGTGCCTCTCCTACCTCTATTCAACTAGGTTACAATAAATGTTACATCATTTATATTATTTAAACATCACTTTTATGTTATCAAAAGGATTATTATACAGGTGGAAGCGTCAGCGCTCCTTTTACGGGAACAGCATATTGAGCAAAATATTTCAAACCCATACCTAAAGAAAGTAATCAAAATATCTCTACAGTTTACAATTTTTTTTCATTTCACGAAGTTTATCCATTCTGTATTTCGTGGGACGCAGTTACGCATAGATACCAATAACGTAAACACTTACTAACTACATTAAAATAATTAACAATTGACTGAATCAGGAATTAAAACAATTAATATTTCTAATAGGAAGGAAGGTTATTGCAACTTCCATCATAAGAAGAATAGAATGCATTTTAAAAAGTAGTTACAAATAAAAATTTAATATGAAACAATGTGAAAAAGGTAGCAATTAACTAGAACATTGAAAACAATGGCTTATAACAAGTCGACATTCGTATTATGTTTTTTTAAAAAAAACGTTTTCCGCACAATTAGAGAAAAATTGATATAAAAGTAAAGAATTTGCTCTTGGAATTAACATTTGATATTTAAAACTTCCGTTAACAAAGCCGTTTCAAAGAAAGCTATTATTATGTAAAAGCTGAACAATGGACAAATATTATTTCAACTTAATAATATTATAATTAGATATAACATCAAAAGAATGTTTGGATGTTGTTATTAACTTTATTGTTCTGGAAAACGTGTTTAATTTTTCCTGAAGAAAATACTAGTTAAATGTTTATTTTTACTAACAAACATTATATACTTTTAAGACACACCTATATGTATATCGTAGTGAAGTTTACGTTCTGTTCTACTAATTAAAATAAAGTACAAGAATTGAAATAAACATGATAAAAAGAACGATATAAATTCCACAAAATATAAATAACAAAATGTTATACAACATATACCTATACTTCAGCTTCACTCCGTATTCCACATATAGCAGGATAAGCAAAGATAACCCAGTGTATAGACACTATATTCTTTATTTTTCCCCAGATCGAGACATTGGCTCAACATATAAATATTTCGAGGATCTCAATTGCAATATCTACTTGTTAAAAAAAAATGTAAAAGTTAAAATACCTTTTAAATAATTTTAATAATTTACTTCTTACATTCCGAAGACATAATTATAAAATACATACAAATTATACAGTATATAATTTTGACGAACGTTTCGCTCCACTGACCATAGCGAGTCACGTTAACTACCGGCCTGCCTGTAACTTGTAAGTGGAAAACCTTGATATTTAGGTCTGCGAGTAGATAAGCGCCAGCCGCAGTGCACCTCGGATTTATGTTAGCTGGGCAGTTCTGTTGTTATATGATAAAGTAGTGTTGTGCTAGAATTATCTCGGTATTGCAATAACTAGTGACGTCATCGTAGGGAAAGAAGTGATTAATTTAAAATGTGA
Source organism: Heliconius cydno galanthus (assembly GCA_036379175.1). Taxonomy (NCBI): domain Eukaryota; kingdom Metazoa; phylum Arthropoda; class Insecta; order Lepidoptera; family Nymphalidae; genus Heliconius; species Heliconius cydno. The sequence goes on from JAKRZM010000853.1 coordinate 11,528, forward strand.
TGATGGTCGTGGATTCGATTTGTATTCGGGATAGTATATCATATAAATAGTTTACACAATGTACTTAGGTTGGTGAAAATATTTACTTGTTTTTTAGCTTCCAATTTAGGCTAGAAGGAACCTAGTGTTTAGAAACCCAAACAAATTGTACGAACATATTTAGCAAAATTCAAGTCCTATGCGTTATTTGATATTAAACATATACACATGTAGGTAAATGTAAAATATGTATATGTACAATTATACACATAAAAAAAAACCTTGCCAGTTCTGATAAAGAAAATGCTATAGTAAATCACACATTTCATCACGTAATATCAACACTTCGAATTGAAACGTTAGATAAAAATAACATGCGATGTTTGCACGAGGGAAATAAGTTTTTCCATTATCTCCCGAGTCAACAATAATATATTTATGTTAATGAGTTCTGTCATAATTTAAATCAAGAGGAACTCTTTTGATATTTAATATTTATTAACATATAAATTACGTAATTAATAATTTTCGTATTAAATCATCACGCAAATAATCATTCATACAAAGTTTTATTTTTGATTCAGCGGGGTAGATAAAGAGAACCCGGTGACAAGAACAGCCCCACTTTCGGCCCCAACTCGAGACATCATATATATTTATATAACTATTTATTATATAATAGGATAAATTCTATACCTGAACCTGAAATGGTTATTCTAACCATTTATAATTATAGCATAAATGAAACAATCGAAGAAAACATTTTCTTCCGCATAGCAGAGAAAGTAGAAGCAATCTAGTGTCAAAATCCTCCGTTTCTCACTACTTATCAGTCTAAGTCACTAAACTAATACAAAAATAATCAAATAAGTGTATATTGCAAAAAAAACATTTTTTTAAAAAAATCTCTAAGAAAAGAGATAAGATTTCCCATTTATCACTTTGAAACAGAATACAAGAAAGTTTACGTGTTTAAACGAGCAAAGGTCGTCGCTATTTTTATACTGAAGAAGGATAGCTGACGTAAATTACGCCGAACTCTGACATTTATAACGCAAGTTGGCAGTTTTGCTGATTTCAGTTATATAATGAACGTTTTAATTAACATAAATATATTCTGCATTTCTGTTGTAGTACAGTAAATAAGCGACTATTATTTACACTCTCTCACAGTTATATTTCTTTCTCCACGCAGCGCTTTGCCTCGTTACTAGATAGTAAATAAAAATATTAAATATTATATCATTTTCTCAAGTGGGAATCGAACTCACAACCTGTCGCGGTTACGTCGCACGCTAGTGCTCCTGCATCAAGACTAGCTTTTAATATAAGGTCTATAAAATATGTTCTTGAATTAAAGAATTAACAGAACATTATGATATGACACTAACTTCTCTTTATGTATCTGTTTGGAAAAAAAGGGTACACTTAAAAGAAAAAATAAATAATTAGTACATAATATTGTGTTTAAAAATAACTCGTTTATGTTTTATTTTTAGACTCAATATATAAAAATTTAAAATGTAAAATAAAATAATAATAAATATATGATGAAAAAGAGTACAGACTGAATATCTATAATGTCATCAGTTTTTAAATTTGAAAACCCACAAAAAATATACTAAAAAAGGCTTATTAAAATAAAATATTGAACTAAATAAATTAAAAGCTATGTAAAACATATTAAAACAAAGTTCACAGTTAACTCTCGCTTTTCCACATTTGCTTTGGCACTTTAACCTAATTACGACACTGGCGTTCGTACGTAGTTTCCGCGATGCAGAGGAGGGTAGGCGGAACTGTGGAAATTCCCACTGCAATCATAAATAAACCTGCACGGCTCTGCATTTGAGTGTGAGGGTTATATTTATGCTGACTATATAAAATATTTGTAACAGCTTTTAAAATAGTATACAATTTGGATTTAATAATGAAATTGTTTTTATTTTTGACTATTTATATACTATTTATTATAATAATTTTCCACTTTTTGTAGAGTAAGTGGGAGCTGCCCAGTGATAATTATAGCTTTATTCTCCATGTTCGCTATCAAAACTAATCCTCCTCTTTACATTTTCTCTTCTTAATTTTCGAATTATCCAAGAAAGATGTCAATTATAAGATACAATCACCTTTTTAAATTAAACTCTTTACTCGGATTAAAGAGTTTTACTTAAAATGCGTAATAATCGCGCGAAAATCCAAGATCGTATTATATAATCAGCTTTTAATATACTATAAAAAAGCAATTATAATATTATAAATATTTTTTTTTTATTTCAAGCCATTTTCCAAAACGATCATCTTCACAAAAAATCGAAAACTTTTAGAACCTACATCCATTAATCACATTACGTCAGTCATTTTAGGTCACGGTGCCAGCAACGGCGGTAACAAACGGATCAGTCACGTTCCTAATGTATTTAAGCACAGTAGACGCGGCCTGGCACAGCTGAGGCCTGAGCTGCTGAGAGCAAACGAGACCGGCGCTAATGTTCCAACTGCACACTCCACCGTAATGAAACTTTAGTATTCAAGTACTAAATTACGTTTATACTACGTAATATCTTTTATCTTTCTAGAGGTTCTTCCGAGTTCAAAATTCGTCCATTGTATATGTTATTTACTTTACTTATAAGTTTTATAAGATGCCGTCGTGACATAGCGGCACACCGATTATTACGAGTCCGTTTCCAACTCCAGGTAATGAATTAATTTAATTTCTTTGTTCTGGTAACGAAACACCCTAACTTTACTTCTCAATAACAATTAAGTAGCACTCAGTCAGTTCAAAGTCTAACTTCACGACGGAAGATGGCAAGATTATATTTTAATGTCCACATTACACTCAGTTGCTACAAACATTAACAGCAATTTATTGTTTATATTTCCGTAGATTATGAACATAAGGAACAATTTTATTTTATTATACAAGATATAATAATCAGCTGTGGGGTAACGGTGGATGGATGACTCAATTTAATCGATCCCCTAACAGTGATTCATTTTCTTCCTCTATTAGGAGTTATATTATAACCAGGAAAAGGCAGCAAAGTAGATCATTTACCAAAATTCATAGTTATTTTAATAACATAAATATTTATAACACTATTTACCATAAATAAAAGATTTTAATTAACTCATTATATTTTTACAGCACGAGTTATTAACTCAAAATTGCCTTAATTAAAATGATTTATCTTTAAAAATCCCTGTTGGGTAACAAGCAGCAATGAAATTCCGTTAAAATTCTAAAGATTGTGTTTTGCAACTTTCTTTTAAATCGGAAACCGGCTCAAGGAGAAGGTCGCTCCCAACTCACAATACATTTGTATAAAAATGCAATTTTACTTGTCATTGCAGTCGCAACGCTGCCCCAGAAAGATTTGTCTTGCGCGACGTCCAACGCTTGCTCCTCGGGGCTCCTGACCGGCTCGACCAGTCCGGAGACCGGCCGCGTGCCGAAGAGGAACGCCGCAGGGGATACCCTCGAACGACGCAGCTTGACTGATTGATATCACTCTTTCTTAAAAAAATCCTCTTTTATTTGTTACAGTAGAAGTTCCAACAACAATTTCACTCGTCAGTTCAGTCGTTAATCAACACTTAATGTTTGTTCAAATAATACGCGAAGTAAATTAAACAATCAACAATCAGAACGAGTAATTAGAGCGTAAAACTATATTTTCTTCTTAAATTGGTTCACATAAATAATAGAGAACGTTTGTAGAGCGCACGCTACGTGAAGCGCGAAAACGACGTATCTAAACAACGCGCGACGACATTGACCTAAGATTTACTCGTTTCGTCTACAGCACATATGATCGCACTGCGTCAACGCGCGACAACGGTTCAAAATTAACATATACTAGTTACGCACGAAATTAAGCAAAACTGAGCAAATTATAACTAAATGGCCATTTTTATTTGGGTATGCCACAAAAAATATATTTTAGCGCAAAGCGTTGTAAATAGGAGGCGCGTGCTTAGCCCGTGGCGCTCGTCGCCATATTGCTTTTGGAGGGTGCCCTCGGTTCCCGCATGCGCCCTAACCCTGGGGAGTACTCCGGTGGAAATGCCAAATCGTACATAAATATTATCATATGTAAACATTGAGTAGGACGATGGATATTAGTAACGGCTCAGTAAACATAAATCTTTAAAAGTTTATATACGAAATTCAGGCTCTAATATTTTAGTATTTCAAACTTTTAAAATATTTTGTTATAAAATTTCTGGACATCAAAATTGTATTATAAGTATTCATATTTAAATTTCATCAGCACTTTGGAAGACGGAGAGAAACTAGCAAAATGTTATAGAGTTTTATGGTTTTCCATTAACGCCGTACCAGCTATAAATAGACCAGGAACATCAAATGTTTGAATTATAAACATTTTTCTGAGTGGCATTTCAACTCAAAGCTAATATTTTTCAAAAACATTTCAATAAGAATTTATGAAAACCGAAAAAAAGTAGCAATACAGTTGGAATTAAATATGCGAAAAAGTCTACTTTCTCACATTTACGTATGTAGGTAATGACGTCATAAGGCCCTAGAATTTCCAATATCACGTTAACTGCGTCAATCTTTGAGAGACGACCTTTAGCGTGGAGTTGATTAATAATATACGCTATTTCTGTTCGTACGTTTAATGAAAGGATGAAAGGCTTCCAATGACATTTCGCTTTTGATAACTAGATATACGACCCACGCTCGGAATTCGCTTTAACCTATAACAAAGTTTGCAGGCAAGTTCGAGGGAATGTATTAAACTTTATAATATTTATGTCATATACTATGTTAAAATTAAACCGAATTTAGCTCAAGTTATTTTTCATTAATAATCACCCATCACCTTTAGCAGGATGACATAACAAAGTGCAAAACACTACTGTCACGTCATATCTCTTCACCTTTATCCACTATCGTCATGCTCTTACGTACATGTCCTCTGGAGGATCCTTGTTTTCTACGTGACTTTCGTCTAGTGTCATTAATACTGTTTTCTAAATATTTCTTTTTACAGCTTTACGCTGCATGCCGCACATACCAGGGTAGCAGAAGGCAGAAGGAACCGGGGAACCTAGTGTTAGGACATTCTGTTCCCATTGATACACTTCCTTTGCGTGTCGAATGGTGGAACTGAACGCCGCGCTTTGCCTCGTTACCAGAGTGAGAAAATAAAATATTAAATTTTTCAATCCCCTGAGTGAGAATCAAACCACAACCGTCTTGTTTACAGTCGCACGACGGCTTCTTTAATATTTAATTTGACTAATACTTTAACATTCGAACTTTAACATTTATGAACCAATCTTACTCAAGTTCACCTTGAAACCGTAAAACAAATTGCATTTTAAAATCCATAAATCAATGGGAAAATCTAAATTTCACAAACTAGTTAACAGCACATTAAGAATATTGGCTAAAAAGTGTTGCGTACAACACACCATTGTTACCAACGTTCGCAATATAATTAGAATATAACCTGGGAATCTCTTATCTCGGATCGCGGAAGCATCTTATTACAAAAAAAATCAATTATTTTGCATGTATTAAAGCAAATGTAATCGAAAGTTATGCTAATAACATAATTATGTGAAAGAATTATGTTACAAATTTTCTTACGTAATTCCGTTGTTTATCTGTGGACTAGTATTTTTTTTAATTTGTTGTTCTACGCGTGGTACGTGAAAAGTAACTAAAGTCCAAACTAAAAATTTATTGAGGTAGGTCATTTCATCAAGTTAATTTATTCCTCTTCTCTTGAGCTACTTTTTAACACATACTTAATGCTAACTTAAGACTTATGTGATTTTCTAATAGATGACATTATCAGAACTGAACCAAATTATTTAGAACCTTCTCCTTTTCCAGAAGTCGGTTAAAAATAAAACTAAAACTGTATAATAGTAGCGCATTTAAAGCATGTTCATATATAAGACTTAGTAACTAAAACTATAACTTAAGAGATATTGCAAATATTTAGTTAGGCATAATGGTAACTCAGTAAACATTATAAATATAAACTCTACAAAATAAAATAGCGAAATATAGGTACCAACCGCGGTCCATTCCTTTTAATTACAATAATTTTCAAGTAGAACTCGTTTCATTTTTTTACCGTTCGTCTGGCGACCGTCCCGTCCGGTCTGTCACGCTTTTGTATGACTGCTCATGTCGATGCATTCATCACTGCATCGTCGATATCTTAATATTTGTTGAGAAATATCTTTATTCATTCATACATCTTGAAAATGTAAGAAATATTATGAAAAAAAAAACAGTATTATCTTCTCCACTTTCTTTCAACGTTGACTTTCCATAGTGTAATAATTGTTTATTGTAAATTTTTTATAAGTATTTTGATTATGCAAAAATGTCTGAATAACTTTTAGTTTCTAAAAAATTAATAATCCATATGTATGGATATGGCAACGTAAAATTTTAATGTCGTTTTGAATGTTAAAGGCTACCTATAAACACTTTCATTGCATATTTTAATATTACAAGAGGCAGTGCTGTTTTCACATCGAACAATGATATTTGTGAAACATCTGTGAGACCACAAACATAAAGAGATGTTATTTGAAATTTCTTTTTATTTCAATTCAAATATATATATATAAAAATGGTGTTAGTGTTTTTTATCATGTCGTCTTCGTATTTTAAATAAGTAGTTAATATCAATATTTACTTGGATAGAAACCACGATTGCTACGTCGACTTTTCCTTTTTGTTCATACTCATACAATAAGTACTATAATAATGCATTTAAGCATCTTGATAACCTTGAGCATATATAAATGGCAGCATTTATCAGAATTCTTCTAATTTACTTTTTAATATACAAACAAATAGAAATATAACAATGAAATATTAAATAGGTACATAGGTTCCGCAAGTCGATACGCCATGTCACCCAAATGGGGATTAAGATGGAGAACGGAATCTTCACGCAAGATTACCACTAGAATCTACGTAGGTACATACTTAATTGATATTTAATTATTTTGGTCTTTAACTCTAGGTTCCCTTTGCCTCCCCTACTGTATACGGGATACAGCGTGAAGCTGTTTTGTATTTATTATTATTATATTCTACATGTAATTGAGATATAGCCTACTTTAAAACAATGTTCATGGAATAAGTCTTTGATGAGAAAGAATTTTGTTTCTGTGTAAAGTGAGATCATGTAACGGTATATCGGTCACTTAGTCATTTGTTGTACGAATCGAAAATTGAAGGTGATATTTTGTATACATAAAAAACAATTATGTTCCTTAAATAATAAAAAATATATTTATTGATATAT
>JAKRZM010000853.1:21176-38012 GCA_036379175.1 Heliconius cydno galanthus
AAATAACTGTTCGAATAATTTCTAACTTGTTTTATTTTGCTAGTCTTTAGGTCTATAATAATCGAATAATGGAATTATTTAATGAAGAAAAGGTTTTGAAAAAATAAATGCCTCGTGTTGTACATATTAAAATATTAAAGTTCTAACACTTTCTTTATATTTTTATTATGTTTACTTCAAAATTGAATACATACTTTTAAAATGTTGCCTAACATTTTAAACAATTTTTAAATAGCGCAGTGTCTTTAAGTTAATAGAAATTGGCAATAGGAAACGCAAACAGAACAGTGATTTATTACTAAAAAAGAAGTAAGCTTGGCTAGTCAATAGAAAATATCTATTCGTTATTAATGTATGCTCTATATACCCACCTATACGTATATTGATTATTAAATCCTATTATAACATTGTAGATGTCGAGAGGAAGCCCCACTGCTTTTACCTTTCACACTGCATTTCCTTTGTTTCTTCCTCACATTCAATGAGATTAATAGTTAAACGGGGTTATTGTATGACCTACCTACTATACTTAGAATTGTTTTTATTGTGAATTCCACTATGAACACCCCTATACATATAACAAAATCGTAACTAGTCGCTGTCCGTACATGGAATATATGTGAGAATATCTATTATTGGGAACATTTATCATTACATTGATAGAACCCAAAATAAACAGATTTTGTCGGTGTTTGCCGGTTTGTCTGTTTATTTAACTACTTGAGCACGCTAAACTATTATTTAAAACGGTTCATAAATAAAAAAGTGATATCAGTGCAAAATAAATTGATCGACAAAGTTGCTATAAAATAACTGTTTCATTTAACTAGCTGAAACCGAAGTTTGGGCATCGTCTTTAAAATAATAATATTAGTAGAACACGAAAGTAATTCAGATTAGTATAAAAATAATGGAGTAATTGAAAGGGGCTGCCACGATCGGGTCGCTACTATTATCATATAACTTTATTCTAGACCTCTACTTACCTTGCTACATGAAGGAACGAGCTGAAGCTCAAAAAATGTTCTTTAAAAAAGAAATATATCTATGTGATGTTAAAATTAAAAGTGCATAATGCACTTTGTATAATTTTATTAATCTATACATATCTTTCGCATCTTGACAATATGGTGTAGATATTAAATAAATCTTTAAAATTATTTATAAATATTACAAATTTATTTATTTTTGTAATATATACTACTATATTTTACTAACTTACAAAGTACTGACAACTAAATAAAATAACAAAATAATAAAATGAAGGTCATCAAGCTCGTGAAAGGAAAAATCTAAGATCCGCATTGCAAAAGCCACCAGCCTCGGCTGCCTCAGCCCTAACGCGTAACGGGTCAGATGAGTAACACAAGATACCCATGTGCCGCTTTCCTTCGACAGGTTTTAGTATTACAAATTGGTGTAAATCATTGTAAAATAACATGTTTATTGCTTTTTAATATCAGAATGTTTTTTATTTCTTTTATATATTGCAGTGTAGGCAAAGAGGACCTAGTGCTAAGTACTTAGTAGATTACATTGTCCCAAGTCCATTTAATTTGTGTAACGAGGCTAGAAATAAGAAAAAAGTAAACATTTCATCCCCTAAATGGGAATCAATTCGACACTAATCGGGTACTGTCAGAAATTTCTACATTACGCAACGATGACGTCATAATATACTAAAACATTTATTATTATATTATCAACATTGTTGTATAACGAGCAATAAAATAAACTAGTAACTTGTAGTTTCCGCCTATTTGCCCTTAGGCTTTTCAATATTCAAAAAGTATAACTACGCCTATAATATACGAGTATAACCGGTTATTTCAATACTACCTATTAATTATTAATTATTTATTTGTGTCACTTACGTTTCTTTCTAAATAGCTGCGGTAATACTAAATAAATGTAGTAATTTAATGGATTATTTAACTTTACTGCACGTTTTATTACAGCTAGAACAACAAGAATTTAAAATAGTTACGAAAAATTGTGGTGATATTGACAACGCGTCCAACGCGAACATAATGATGAAGAAAGAGAAGGCAATACTTTAAATTTCCATACATATACATTATAAAGTAAAATATCAATCCATCTTCCGAATTTTTTGACAACTTAAAATTTCTGACGACTCTCAGTCACTTTAATAATATTAGTACGAAATAGCGAATTCAGAATGTTTCAGTGTTAGTCTAATGATACCAATAATGACTTTGAAATGATAATAAATATTTCTTTATTATAAAACTATACTTACTAAAGCCATTTAATATTACGAACGTTACGAATAGTGGTTGAAAATTCATTAAAAAAACCGTAAATGAAGGAACCATGGACCTTAACGGATTAGGCCTTAGATCTAACAAAGGTATTAAAACATATCGTTTACCATACAAAAGTAATATCAATAGCTGAAGCAATAATAGCATTTTCAAAGGTTTAGTAAGTAAAAGGGTATTTATCGGTGAATTAACAGCAGTGCATAGGTTACGTCGTTATGCAAGAAGTGATTGTGCACTAGTTTTATAGAAGAGAGAGGCGAAATCAAACGGAACGGTAACGCTCGTGCTTGTTCAGCGAAACGAGACTGAAGAACTTAAATACTCTAATTGTTATCAAAACAATACTAATTGAGATATTACTTTCATTTCATTTCTTTAATTTTTATTTTGTAAATATTATTTAAAACATTTACCAGACTAGCTATATTAAAAAAGGCCGTTAAAAATCAGAGCTGCGTGAAAATCTCTTAAGTGTGAATGTATTTTTTATGGCTTTACTTGTTCATTGGTGTGTTCAATACGATAAAAATAATTTATTTTCAGTTTCACGCTTCATCTCGCAGAGCAGAGTAGACAGAATCCGATTCCTAATTGCAGACGGAAACCAACGCCGCGTTTTGTCCTGTCTCAGCGGAGAAATGACATTAATTTATTCCTTCTAGCTGGTATCGCATTTTTGGTCATACACCAGGCTACTATGAACTAAAAATTTTATAATTATTTTATTTAATCTAGCTTTATAATTCTAATGTATTTTATTACGTTTTAAATATTCATTATTTATTCTGTTGCATTCTCCAAAAATAAATGAAAACGAATTTATTTATAAAAAATAGCTTATATGTATATGTATATGCGTTTGAAGCACAATTTGAACGTGCTCATCTTCATGCGATTTCATCCGCTCGAATTCCTAATAAATTTATGATTAAAATATAAACGACCTATAAAGATTAAGAAATGTTTAAGTGAACCAAATCACTTATGACACTTATGACATTCTTAGTAACACTCGGTGTTGTGTCAAATCTCACGTATTCTAAGATAGTAGTGCTGATAACATCAAATACCATTCCTAGATCCATTCACAATATCTAGATGTTATGTAACCTGAGTTGTCCTAATAGTATATTTCATTTTATCATATAAGTAAGGTGTAGATATGTTACAAAAAAAAAATCTATTTTATAACATTTCTTAATTTTTCCAAGTTTACGTTATTCAAAAAGATATTTAAGAAAATTAAAACGTTATCACAATTTGTTCAGCATCAGGTTTATTGCTATTAAAGTATATACTTGAATATTAATATAAAATAAATAATAAATAAGCATATATATATATAATTTAATATTAATTTAATAGATAACCAACAATTAAAAAAATAAAGAAAAAAAATATATAAAGAAAACATGTAAGGTACTTACGACTTATGTCCATAGCGAGTGTATTCGTCACAAACACTCCCATCATGGATGGTTACAACTTAGTCACTATGCCAGTACAAAATGTAGTGACAGGTCACTAACAAAACCTAACAGTTCCAGATTTGAACGAGCACTCAATTACAATACAATATTTTCCCACGAGCACTATTTAATCAGATTTACATAGTATATCTAAGAAGCCCCACACAACTTAATCAAATTAGAACAATTATAAGAACTTTTAATTGTCCAAATTGTTATTTTTCATTTTATTTTAACTTATTTTTTAAAGTCACTTTCAATATTGTTTTAAAGAAAGTAATACACGAGCGTACAGTTGTAAGATCTAGCGGCAACTGAGGAACGAGATTGTTAATGTCTTGGGTTACAGCGCTTCTCAAACATTCCTTTATATTTTTCTATATGAAATTAGATGATATTATCGATTACTTCGACGTTTGTTATTAAGTGTTTATTTAGTTAGCCTTGCATAGTATTTTATAACGGATATAATTAAAATAACTATATTTTATAAATTATTTTCTAATTATTTATTTATTTTACAACAGTAAGTTACTGAAATTAAATATTTATATTGAAATAAATGGTAATTATTTTAATAAATATTAGTATGCAAGATAATATAAGTATTTAGCAGGGTCTTGATTAAAAAAATATGATGAGTCATAGATTTTTTAAATTTCGAGCATTTTAAGAGACAGAGGGAACTTAGTTTTAACATATGTACTTCGTTTCCCACGCTAAAATAATCATTCTTTCGATCCAAAATCGAACCCAAAACCATCATATTTACAGTCTCACACTATACCACTGCACCACGAAGGTAATTTTAAATAATATAAAGCAATATGTTGAAATTGGCGTTTCCAAGAGCGAGCGACAGGTTTTATGCAACTCGGGTTTTTGTTCTTTTTCCTCGGTCGCCACTCCATTGTCGAATGCATTTTCGTTCTTATTTTACAATGCCAGATAAAAATCAGGCCTGAGATATTAACGACTACGATGAGTTGACGTAATTTTTTATTTCAATTTTATAGTCTATTTTATATTAGGTATACATAAGTATTTTTTTTAATGTAAAAATTAGATTTTATAAATATATGTATAAAAATATACTGTGGGATCTCATTAATGATTATATAATTCAATATATTAATTATTTTATGAATATCATAAAAAAATAGCTTCATCTCAAATGTTTTTCTTTTTTTATTATTTCTTTGAATGTAACGGACATTTAAAGAAATGTATACTAATTTTCCATATGATCAAACATTTGCTTTTCACATACAACGCGTGACAATAATAGGCGTGAAGAATGAAACATGTTATGCACGAACACTGGCACGTTATAATTTTGCAAGTAAGAAATACATTTTTAAGAATAATAGAGACCAATTGTGGCGCAAGGGCACAAGTGCGCGAATGTAAGCGCGACAAGTTGTGGGTTCAATTCTCACTCGAGGATGAAAATTTGAATATCTTATTTCCTCGCTTTGGTAACAATGCAAGGTATAACGGTGGAAAATGGGGAACGAAAGTGTCTTAATGGAAACGGAACGAAATGTCTTAACACTACGTTACCAGGTTCGCTCTAGCTATACTGGTATCGGGATACAGCGTGAAACAAAAAAATATGGAACAGCTACTTTATAAAGGTGTATTGCTTATAAACTATTAGTCAACACTTAAAACTAGCTATGTCATAGTCTTATCAGAAAAGTAATGAAAATTACCATTAAAAAATTACTAACAATTAATGTTATTACATTTTAGAATTGAAATAATAACTTGGTTTTTGTTATAAATTAACTTAAACTTGTATAAATTTAACTTACACTTATTGGGCTAATTGCTTAAAATAATTTATTTTGTATAATATATATTTTTATACTGGAAAGGCATAAAAATGTAAATATCAAAAAAGAACTTAACAAAAACGCTGGCGCCACGCAGCGAGAACTTAGACAGATCAATACTAGGTCTTCTATTTGACCTAGACTCTAGAATACGAGGACGGACCCGCAGTCACTTATGTAACCGACCTACATGTATCTACAGACCTATTATGTACTTTGATTACAATATATATGTATGTTAAAGGAGACATTACTTTAGAGACATTAAATTCAGCATAGGTCATTATCTTTTTGTTGATTGTTCTTGACGTTGTTCTTGAGCGGAGAATGTAAGTAGGTGAAAATATTCGTAAAATAATCTATATACATATATAAAAGGACTTGTCCTCACTGACTGAGGTAAGACGCACGCACAGCCGTAACCGCTGTGCGTAGAAACGTGGAATTTGGACAGATGTTTACTTTCGTAATCTGGACATCCACTAAGAAGGGATTTTGAAAAATTTTAACCCTAAAGGGGTGATATAGGGGTTGAAAGTTTGTATGGAAAAGAAATAAAATCTACACCGATTTTTATGAAATTTGAAATTCAGACTCTTAAAAATATTTCATTGAACACGTGTTTCATCATTTTTTAGAATTCACCCCCTAAGGGTGCAAATAAGGGGTTGAACGTTTGTATAGGAAAATCTTTAAATCGCCACCGATTTATATAAAATTTAGAACTCTCTTAAAAATAATTAATAATAACTTTGAGACTCTTACAAATAATTCAGTGAACACGTGTTTCATGGTTTACTAGAATTCACCCCTAAGGGTGCAAATGAGCGGGCGAAGCTGCGCGCGTCCGCTAGTATTATATAAGCATATAGCAGGGTAGGCAGAGGGAACCTAGTGTTAGCACGCCGTTCCCATTAAGACACTTCCGCTCCCACCGAATTCTCGAAGCATTGTACGTGGAGTGACGTATCTCAACGCCGTATATCACTATTTTAGAATAATGTTTATTGCAAGTTGTAATATCTACAGCATTTGTGGACTAGTGTCAAACTAATTGCAATTAAAGGTCAAGGCAAATTTAGCCACATAGTAGGAAAGACAGATAAGGCAGAGAAAACAGTTTTTTCTATTGTTGGGTTTCTGTCCAAATTTGAGACATTACGTATTAAATATCAGAACTTAACACCGAGCTTTATCAAAATAGAGCGTAGTACTGACATATGCCTTTCCCAGCGCAAGGATCGAACCTACAACTATCACGCTTACAGTCAGAGGTTCTCTCATTGGGATACGACTTTATGATGCGTAAAAATAAAAAGTTTCTACAACAAACTAACAAGAACTCTAATGAACTATTCAACTTTTTCTAGTAACATTGTACTATAAAGCTCTTTACTGCGGTCCAAGTTTAATGTTGAGAGAGCTTTCTGTCACAAACTTCGAGTCCACTTTTGATTCGCAACTGAACAGAATTCTAATATATGCGAGTATTACTATTCAGTTCACATCTACACAGCAATGATACGGGTCGTGGAGTTTCAACAAGTTTTTAACATTTCTTCTTTTTTCAGCGATATTTTCTACTAATAATTTTACATTTAACAAGCTACCAACCTAAACAAGTATATTTTTTAATTTCACACTGTATCCTGAGGAATAGGAGAGAATAGGCAGAGGAAAGGAAATCCAGTGTTAAGCACTCGTCACTTGCCGCCAAATTTTCGACTTTCAGTCACACGATTGTAAATTACAGCTTAAAATCGCTATAATAAAATTTTTTTTTTCCTTTTAGTCACATTTTGCGTTATCTTCCAAACACTTTTGTATACCTCTTATCGTATAACGAATATAGTGTTATCTTCCAAAGAAGGCAAGCAATGTTATTGCGGTATTGTACCATAAACATATCACCATTGTGTACTGGAGCGTTGCGAAACTAGACCACGGGTTATGTTGATGCAATCGCATAGAAAAAGAGTATTAAAAATCCTTTAGATTTCATTTGTAAGTAATTCAGGCTATTGAATTTTGGTATGTCTAGTAGTACAAACTAAATGTATTTGTAATTTTATAATTTATTTTTCTTTTAAGTAAAGCACGTGTCGTCACTTTTTAGTTGCAGTTCATAAATTTTCTTCACTTTTTTTTCCACCCAAATTGAAATGTACAAACTCTCGCTTTTCTTGGTGGCTTTGATATATTCAATTATTAAATAAGAAATATTAAAGTAAATGTTTATCACTGTTTGTGGTCAGGTCCTGCAGGCCTAGTGTCAATAGACCTGTCTAAACAAACAAACGACTCTATCTCCACCTTAAAAGCCTGCAACGCTTGGAAGTGCTCTGATTTTACACGGGACTGTGGGCGGCGGTGATTACTCACCACCACGTGATCCATACTGTCGTTTTCCTAGTCTTTACCATTAAAACACTCAGTACATTTTGCAAGAATTCGAGACATTGCATCTTTAGTGGCGAAACTCAACGTCGCACTTTATCTTATCAGGATGAGTAAATGAAAATCATCAACACGTGGGAATCGAACTCACTATCATCCCGTCAACAACGTTAGACGCGATCCCAATTGTGACTATTAATTGGGACAGTGGGAACATTTGAAAACTGAACAAACTAGTAACATTTGTACGACGTTGTAAGACTCAATGACCCTTAAGTAACAAAACAATAACATTCACCTTCTTACTTATTATTTATCAAACGCCTGTTGAAAATAAAAAGCAATAATGTAGTATGAATAATTTAGTACCATTTTGTAAAAATACACACTGATATAGTATAATAGTTTTAGCTTTGAAATATTAAACACTTAAATATTAACTTGTTGAACGTTCTATTGTAGCAATAACTCTTTAAATTTCACCATATTTTCATTATTGACGTTTCGGGCTGTAGGATGGGGAAGGATTGGGTATCTGGAATATTAATATATGACAGAATCATTGAAGTTGATACTTTTTTACTTAATTGTACAGAGGCTTTTGTGCACACTCGAATTTAGGGTCCAGTTGTAAGGGTAAAGGGTAAGGGAAAGCAAATTACTTCGGCGTCCCATACCCTTACATAAGGGGTCTTCGTGACGTCAAGGTAAAGATAGAACAGGTTGTGCTAGTGGATTTAAATCTTGCTCACACGTTTCATACTTTATTTAATTCATAGTAATATAATAAGTATACTAGTAGCAGTAACTTCGTGTAATTGGTATTTCAAATAATTGTAATTGTAAATCTGTGTCTTTTATGTAAAATCTAATTTTAAAACTACATTTACTAACCTCCTTCAATAAGTTACAAATAACAACTTAAAAATGTTAGGGCCCAATTATTGTTAGAATAAAATATTCGCCTGCTCTTGAAATTTTAGAAAATAGTCAAATGCATATTATGTTATATCAAGGAGATATACTTAGTATGTCTAATAAACATGCAATAAAGCCAATTTCAAATCTTTTTACTCACATAACCGTCGCGAGTACGGCGTAGGCCTCAACTGGCGGCCCACTTGTATCGACGCCAGCAGCTGCTCCCGCGGCGTCACCTCCCGTCGGGGTGGTGGTAACTTGCGTTCTGAGGCCTGTAGGAAACATGGATACTTAATAAGTGGTCCAAATATGGTGATGCTTTTGTGGTTCTTCATTTTATATTAATAATCAAAATTATTTGAAAAAAATTAAAGTTACAATAAGCTTTTATTATTCGTGGTAAATACTTAATTTTGGAGATTGCTGGCAGCACTATTATAATTATTTATTATAAGAATTCATACTAATACAATATTTTTTACTGTTAAAATAATATAATTTTCAATTAAAAAATATTCATTAAAATAGTACCTACCAATATAATATGAAAAATATCTAGATTTACCTTTTTGAGTGGCGGCCTACTTCTAATGAATTCGAGAATCATCGCGTGCGCATCTTTTTTGACACTGTAACCAAATATAAATATTATTTAAAATAGTAAGTACATATACGTAAAGATGTAAATGTTCAACATAACTATGTTTAAATATAAATCAATTACAGTTTATTGTTTACTTATAAATTAAATAATTTTAACCGAATAAAAAAAATATTAGTTTGACATATAAGTATGCATGCAATATTGTCGAAATTGGATAATATTAGAGTGTATGTAACATTTTGTAAGTGTATTAAGTTTTTTTACAAATTTATCCAAGAGTAAAAATCATTATGACACAATCCTTTTTTAAATACATAAATGTAAAAATAATAATATATTTTACTGTATGCTACACACGGGCTATAACGTGAAGCTTATTTTATGTGAAAGTTCAATTGTAATTTTTGTTTTGCTATTTATTTTTCAAATTCGATTAGTAATTCAATTTTCTATGTTATTAAAAAATAAAAAATCAGCTTCACGCTGTAATATCCCTTCAATATCCCGCACACAGCAGGGTAGGCAGAGGGAACCTAGTGTTAAGACACTCCGTTCCCCACTTTCCGCTGAATTTTAGAGGCATTGCGTGTTGAGTGGCAGAACTCAACGCCGCGTTTTGCAGACTTCCTTCTTCGTAAAATATAAACGTAAATAAATATTTCATTTCCTCGAGTGGGGATCGAACCCACAACGTGGCGTGACAGTCACACCTTTGTTCCACAGGGCCACGACGACCTCAGAAGAACTTATAATAACGTAAACAATTATAATTACCTCTGCGGTATCGCTCCATCCACTTTTCTTAACGTGTACCGCCTCGACCGTATGTCGTCCATGAGTATTTCATATGGAGTCAATTCATATTCTATAGGCGTTCTAGAGTAGTTAACCTTCTTAAGCTTCACTCCCATGCGCAGTTCCCCAATCACTTGCATCCAGAAGCGTGCCTGGAATAATTTAATAGCAATAAGTCGTTTGAGTTACGTTGCCATAAAGAAATTGGCAGGCGCTTGTGAATTCCATTAATATTGTATGTACTAATTTGCATGCATTGCACCTACACAACCATCTAGTTGTATCAAATTACTACAATAAATTTAGACATTTTACAACCCCGTCGTTGTATGAATGGTGGGAGAATGAAAATTTAAATTTATACCACTAAAAGCTATATAAATAAAATACACAACTCTAAGCCGATTTTGAATATTATTGTACATACTTGTAAAGCTCTCCAAATCCTTCGGTTAGACTATAATAAAGAAAAATGTGATCAATGATATTTTTTATTATTTTCTTTCAAACGTTTGGTCTAATTAGGTTTTACTTATTTCAAATATTTATCATAAAAAGAAAAAAAAACAGCTTCACAGTTTCTCTCCAACTTGATGGGTAGGCAGAAAGCATCGAGTATCAATACACTACATTCTAAGAAAGGAGCATTAGGTTCTATTATTTCAAAAACAATTTTTGCATACTCTAAGCCCTTAGTCATGATATTAGCAATTAAGATAAAAGGTCTTTCGGTGCTGTGCGGTCAGACTTGACGCCAGCAAGCTTCACCAAGCACGTCAGTGTTTGGCAAATAATATGATTAAGCAGAATTCAGCTACCACACTCGTGACTGCGGTTACCCAACTTTGAATAAATGTCATGAACACTTAATATGGACGATATATTAATATTAGAAGGCTACTATATCTTTCAGAGCTTGAAAGTTCTTTAGGATAAAATTATAACTGGTTTCAATTATATGTCGGTTTTATTTTCGTCATCTTTTTCTTCAATTTGCATAGCAGAGCGCGCAGAGGGAACCTAGTGTTAAGACGCCGTTCCCCGCTTTGCTCCCCATTTTCTATAGTGTGTTGAGTGGAGGAACTAAACGCCGCGCTTGCTTTTGTTACTGGAGCGAGGAAATAAAAATAACTTATTTCCTGAGAAAGACAGACATACCACAGTCCATGCCGCTGTGGTACGACAGCCTCTATGAATTTACACCAAAAAAAAATGTTAATAGACGCTGGTTACTCATCGATACGTAGAGCTACGAATACAAATTATTTCACGTCCTTGAAAAGTTCGCCATTTGAATGGTTCATTGAGCTCTGAGAAAAGCATGTGTGATATTTTCATTATTTTATAAGGCATATGAACATTTATAGATCTACGACACAGCTGATGCCAGTTATTTATAGACAGCTGAGAAATTTCTCGCAAAAAAGTATTACATTATATAGAAACATTCTAAGACTATAAAACATAAGAATAAGTAAAGTTAATTTTCAAATAAAAAATATTTGAAAAGCATTAACATGAACTTGAAAAAGAGTTTTTTCAGTGGACGTACAGAAAAAAATACAAATATATATGTTAGGTAGATAATTTCAAACAACCACGAGTTCCACGAGTAGGAATCGAACCCCGTCGCGTTTACAATCAGACTGTAGATACCACTGCAAGATGCTTAAATATCTTCAGCTATTACCAATGCAGAAAGAATTAAAAGACATCCTTTTCCCAATTTTTAGTACATTTAAGGACATTTAGTGTTTAAACTTTATGTATACAATTAAAGTTATTTCCACCCACTACGAATAAGGAGCGGATCACCTGCACCAGGTGTCCGTTCACACGCTCACCATACAGCCGTATAGCCTAATCTAATTAATTCAACACAAAATTCCTAGAGAGCACGCCGCTATTAATATTTACACCGGCATCGGCACGCACGCCGCTGCTGGTACATTGCAAAATTAACGCATACCATAGCTTGGGAATTTGTTTAATATTTCGACTATAAGTTTTTTTGGCACATCTTATATTTCATTGACATGGCTATATCAAAAGATAGTGTTAAAAGAACATAAAATATTCTTTACATTCTATCATTTCATTGATATATAATTTCCCCGCGTGAGGCCACAACCATAGCGTCTACAGCCACTATGACGTCATATTAAAATATTTACGTATTAAAATATTTAAAATTGTATTTACAAAATCCGTAATTTTTTGTATGCCTATTTAAAATTATATTCTAATAAACCCAATATATGAAAGCCAGTATTTAATATTATATATCTTTAAAACAAAGTAACGATAACAATATTTCTTCAATAATAGACATTTGTTCCACCCACGTGATAAAATTTATTATTTCGTCATATCCAATCTACATATCGAAATTGATTTGAATTTCAATGTATTGCATTGTCAGAATGCATTGGCAAAATTAATTAAGGAGAATTCCACCCGATGTAAACCTCCCACTTGTCGTCTTAACAAGAACTTAGGTATATCAATATAAATTTATTTATTAATTTTTTGAACTCAGGATATGAATAGTCCTATTCATGTCCTGAGTCCTGATGATTAAATACATAGGTAAACTTCAGAGACGAGAAGCTAACCAACCACTGAACAAGTTAGCCAAGTTTTGTGAATTTTATATCACGCCACTCAACACGTGATGGCCCAAATAATGTGTCGGAAAATTGGGGTCAGTTTCCTAGCACTAAGTGCCCTCTGGCTACCCTGCTTCACTTCACTTTTTTATTTTTATATTTCTATATCAAAAACACAACTCACCCAATCAGAAAACTGCAACGTATCCAAATGCATAACAGAATCCTCAGCCGCGCCCATGTCCCTGGCGCCGCCGACCCTCACCCTAGCCAGGAAGGACGCCAGCTCCAGGGCCTCGGCGACCAGCGCCCGGCACACGGCGCGGTAGTGCGCCGCAGCCGTCTCCCGGGCGATGCGACCGTTGCCGCCGCCGCAGTGCCATATGCAACGCTGTGGATTATTAGAAATTAAGTAAGTAACTTTTATATGAAACTAATTAACACACTGTAGGGCCTAACTAAAAATATTAAAATATTAATAAAAAAATATTAGCTTTTGTTTATTATAAAAATATTAGCTTAAAGTAAAATGGAAATACGTAAAATGCTTTTCTAGTTAATCGTAATAACAACAGGTCGCAGAAAAAGAAAAAAAATCAGAAAGGAATTCGAAATTTAAAATATCTGTATTTACATTAACTTAAATACTTTAGAATAGGTATGTATCTAGACTTAAAAAAAACCAGAGCAAGTCACTAATAAAAAATATTTACATTCAACTTGAAATATTTTATATTTAATCTACTGCCTCTATGGACAGCACTACAGCAAACTTTTCGCATAAATCATTGTTTGCCAAACAATCGAGGCACGCAGAAGTTGTGGTACTTGAGCTAGTTTAGTACGCATATTTTAAATCACTTATCAAGTCATCTTGCAATACCTATTAGAATAGAGGCTGACTGCCTTCTGACTGACTGACTGCCGGCTTGTCAAGTCACGCCTTTTGTGCCAACTTGTATTTTGGTATACCACAAGCAATACCACAGATAGTACATTTAGTTTGTACTCAATTATAATTTAATTACTAGTATCGCCTTAAAGATCTAAAAACATCACTTCCTCTATACTTTCTTCATTCGGGTGAACACAGAACTAGGCACCCAAATAGATCTCCCATTCTTTGTACGCATTACTTAACATTTAACTTGGCTCTCATTTCACATTTATGTTTTTTTATGGGATTATGGATTTATATTAGAAAAATATGATATAGCTTTAGCCTGTCAATTTCCATTAGATAGTTGCCTCACTAGTAAAACTCTATAGTTAAATAATATTATTGTCTTTACTAAAAAAAATACTACTATTTTTATCACACCTTTATATCGCCACAGACTTTTTTATAATACAATTTCAATTAAAATTTGAAAGACAGAAAGTAGATTATTTCATATATTTAACAATTTATTAATATGAATATGCAGTATAGTAGCCGAGTGCTTTACTTTTATCAGTCCCGACGCCGCGCCGTGCCGTTACGGCACACGTGTTGAAACGATGATTTATTGCGTTTCTTGATCACCTGTTTAGCCAATATTCGTGATCTTTAGTTAGATATTATATGTATATTAAATATAATTTGGCAAATATTAATCGTTTTAGTAATATTGATATGGCCTCTACTTAAATTACTGATAGTACTCTCTCTCAGTGCCTCTCTCAGAGGCAGAGGGAATTGGGCAATCTAGTATTAAATACCTTCCGTACCCAACTTTCCCAATGAAAATATTAAATATTTCATTTCCTCGAATGGGAAGCGAATCCACAACCGCCACGTTTACAGTCGCACGTTGGTACCCCTGCGCCATGAACGCCTCTCGTGGAATATTTTTAACATAAATAAAATTTCTAAAAATCTTTTAGATAAGAAAATAATAAAGGTGATGTATGAGATGAAAACGAAATTATAAAAAATTAACGACATGAGCTACTGCTGTCGTTAACTTATGAGCTATTAATTATATCGATCTCCAATTAATTTAATTTAGACATTTATGTATTAGCATACGAATTGGACATTTGAAAGCCCACCGAAACTTTTCCTACTAATGTTGACGGCGATCTTAAATGTTAATGACGAAAAAATAATCTATATTCTAACATCAATTAATAAAATATAACTTTTGTCTGCATATTTTAAAAGTGAAACATTTAAAATTTTAAGATAAGAAATGCATATTTTAAATAATAAATTACGAAATAGATCCGTTTCAAAATTAATGTGTAAAAGCTTTTAGAGCCTACATTATGAGACTTGATGTAACACTCATAGTTAAGTCGAATAAATAAAATATATTCTTTTATCAGCTTCTAGTAAGATATTTTTCATTTTTGAAGTGTTTTTGTAGACTTGGTAAGAAAAATATTGTTACTTTCAGATCCAAGCATGATATCGAAAAGCATAGCCCCGGCTGTAAATCCCCCTATTTTTTTCCCAAAAATCAGGGCAGAGACAACTAATTGTTCCTTTGCTTTCCTTCCTCCCCATTATCGAGATAATGTGGTTGATTGGAAACCTAGTGTTTAGACACTCTATTTTTATTAAGATACTTCCGTTCCCAACTTTTACGCCGAATTCTCGCAGGACCAAACCCACCAACCATCGCCTTTACAGTCTGAATTCCAGAAGAAGCTTTCCCACTACGCCACGATACCCTCATTTATTACTTAAATAAAGTAAATACACACTTTCACTAAAGTCTATTTCGAGATCGCTAAAAGCATGTAAATGGAAACGTTTTCTATTATCTATTTTTTATAGTTACATTTAATCTTTCGACATACACTTAGCGGGTTCATAAACTGGATTATCCCATGTCTCCCTGTAAAACGCAGTGAAAGTGCGTGTAGATGTCACTGTGCACTATGATGCAACATATTATATTAATCTTAATTAAAAAAGGTTTGAATTTTTACGACATCAATAAGAGTTAAGTGATTTAACTGTAACAAGATTTTTTTACCTATTATTTTTTTTACCTATTTGCTGTGTAGGCAGAGAGTACCTAGTGTTAAAAAAAAATCTAATTTCTATCCAACCTAGACTTATGGTGGAATAGAACACCGAACTAACTAGAACTACAATCAGTTACAATACAATCGCAGTTTAATATAACATTTCAGCATTCAATTCTTCATTAATATACTAACACGGCGTGTACAGACAGATAATTCTAAGCTGCATCACACATAGCCATAAAGCTTCAAGCTGTATCCCGCATATGGCAAGTTAGACAGAGGGAACCTAATGTTAAGATACTGGGTTCCCCACTTTGCCTCGAATTTTCGAGGCATTACATGTTGCGTGGCGAAACTCCGTCGTGTTTTACTTTCATTTGCTTAGTAATCGTAAATTATTAAAAGCTTTCCATTATCGAGCTTCTACAGAGAACAACAATAAAACATGTTAAAATGTCTAGACTATAAAGTCTACATATTTAGCAACACGGAAGTGATTACTTAAGCGTTAGCTTAGAAGAATATTTATATTCGATCTTATCTCGATTGTAAAAAATTGATATCAATTAACCGAGCAAAATATTCAAAGTTGTGTTTACAACATAATTGAATATTTAACATAAATCTGTAGCAGTAAAAATGAAACGTGTGTATGAAATATCGTCGGGGATAGTGCAGAACCGCGTATCTACCACAGGTGGGGAGCGCGTATCTGCATTTGATCAGATTTTACAGGAGGAGGTTAAAACTTTATAACATCGTTAATTTAAGTCCAAGCGGTCTCATTTTAACATAGAGAATAATAATTGGTATTTTCTACATATTTTTGTCATATACAATCCTTTACAGTGGTTAACAAGTGGTTAATTTAAGCGACACGCCACTTACGCTGATTTGATTTGACCACGATCTTATTAAATTGAAACCTGACAGTTAGTTACACGGTTTTAAAAT
>JAKRZM010000853.1:39304-58025 GCA_036379175.1 Heliconius cydno galanthus
TCACTCATCACGAAATCTCAGAAACTACATGTGCTAGGAATCTCAAATTTTGCATAGGAGTTATTTACAGGACGTAGGTGCTCGCTAAGACGGGAATTTACAATATTCCACTTCTAAGGGGTTGTTTTTGGAGTCGAAAGATTGTATGAAACTTCGTTACTACAAATGCTAGGAGTCAGAAACTAATAATAACATAGTTCACGCGGGTAAAACCGCGAGCGGGCCGCTAGTAGTTTTATATTCTTATAGATCGTACAATGAATACAGATCAACAGGACAGTGGAGTGACGTGACGTGACACGGCGCCCAACGCACAGTTGCGCAAGCGCATTTTGCTAGCGCTTTGTTCATTTCTTGTCTGACATTGCCGTGACCAATGAGCGGTCTAAATAATAGGTTATCAAATAATAATAACTGTGGCCGCAATAAGAGGCGGTAATCTTGTTATTATAAAATTAGCCCAACATATAATTTACTTCAATTATAATATAATCAAATCTACTATTTATGCTTCTGAAAATAAATATTATATAGATAGATGTATACATACGACCGTTTATTAAATTATTATGTATTAATCATTTTAGTAGTATCTAACAAACAAGTTCGTTCGTTATGTGGTCTTGTTAACAAGGACCCAAGGTTGATGTGATTAAAATATTGTATTATTGGCAAATTCTCAGGCACGATACATACTGCTCAGCTTATAAAAGCGTACCTAAAATGTTGTTTTTTCTTGTTTAGTGTCAAAATTATAGTGTAATAGCTGAGACTTGTGCATTATAACTTTAAACCACATGTATGGGCCCTTATGGTGTTTATTTTATAAAAGTCCTCATTATGATAACATACACGTTTTGCTAGGACGGAAAGCGAAAGAACATCTGGTTTATATAAAAAAAAGTTATTAAGCAGCATGAAAAAAGAACTATTTTTCTATTATATTTCGAAAATACCTACAAATATGTCAATCATATAAATGAACTAACCAATTGTCGGTAAAATATAACTTAATAAAGTTTGAACAATCGACAGGCATTGTTTCGTCACGAAGCGCAAATAGCAATAAGCGATCACAGTCATGACCGGCGCCTAGTCAGCCAGACGATACCTACCTCCATATATCACAGTTCTACAATAACGTCAAATGTACTTTAAGACAGATCAAATAAAAGCTTTTTTTTTTGGGGAAAAAACTACGTTTATATAAGCTTTCTTGAAGGTTTTTCAACTTTGACCATTAGTAGTCCTAGAAAAATTAAGAACAACCAAGACATAACCAGTAAGAAGAGATATTGAAGACAAAATATTTCTATGAATTCTGGGGATTCAAACCCAGGATAATAATATTGTTATAGATTTTTACTTATCAATTTCAGAACGAGTTAAGCCCTTTTCGTTCTAACAGAAACAATTGTCATAAGCAACAAAGTTGTAAACAATCCCAACAAAACTTTGGAATTAATAAATGACCAAGATTTATTGTTGCTGATGAAAATCAAGCTTTTGCAAAAGCACATAATCATAATCTATGAACCTAGGTATCGTATGACTCAGCGTCCAGGTACTCTTTGTCAAATATAGTGACGTGTAACTGACTCAATGGCAAAGGTCCTAACTCCTAATATACTCGCTTTCTAGTGTCGAGCCCAAGTGCCTTGCCAACGTAATCTTATTGTAGAAACTATAGACGAATGGTTGATCTGGATCAAATTTCATATTATACTTCTAAAATTTTCTGTCGTTATGTATCAGTGTTATGGAACTGTGAAACTATTACTATTATTAATACGCAAATTAAATTTTTAAATTTAAAAACAAATCGATTGAATATTATACATGTATATAATATAAGCATGAACTTATGAATTAACTCTAAGACATACGAATTGCAAATGGGTCACTAATATACAAAAATAAGCTTGGTATTCGAAAATAAATTTTAAGAAAACCCGAGCACTATTTTTTGCACCGTAAAACCGGTTAAAATAGTTTAATTTCAAGTGAATTTTACTAACTACATATAATGGTAAAATCAAAATAATATTCACATAATTTATTACATTCGCCATGATAAAAGCCATTCCGTTAGACACCATGTTCTCATGCACCGACAGTCAACGGTTAAACGTTAACTATTCATTCTCTCCCACAAGAGACATCGTCAGTTATAAACTTGCTAGCGTATTAGATGTTTTCTACGGAAATTATAGTACTTTGATATTAATATATTTATAAAGATAGAGCTTTATTATTTATATATTTTTTTTACATTTACTGTCATCTGATTGAGCATCTGATTAGAAACATGATGGGTGCAGGTTTGTTTCTCAATTCTCTTCTTTACTTATTAAAAACTAGGTGATGCATGCAATTTGATCCTTTATACATGTGAATATACATTTAGGAATTTTTAAAAATATAAGATATTATACACAGCATGGAGAAGAAAAGAAAATCTCATGATATATCATTCGTTTTTCTATTTCGCGTTTTACCAGAACTAAGTAGATTATGGAAGAAAAATATTTTAAATATAAATATTTCTCCAAATGGACATCAAGCCCAAGCTCAAAAACCCTCGTCCTACCTAAGTGTTTATTGCTTATAACCTTCTAACATAAGTCACTTTTATTTTTACTAACAGACATACACTCAAACTCAAAAAAATTACTACTAATTTATTTCAAAACATTTCAAAAGGGAAGTCTATAAAAATAACCATTTAGTTCGAAACAAACTGATGAAATAACCACCACTGAACTATAACTAACACATAATTAAGCAAGAACCCATCGTTAGTAGTTATAGTCTTTTCCATCCATAACAACTCTCAAGGGATATATCAATCGAAGCTTGTCGCCTAAACAAAAGGGCTGATCAGTTTCAAGCATGGCACACTATTAATAATAATTTTCAACATTGTGTACTACAATGCCTTCATATGGGTGGTGCGGCGCCACTTTCACTGACCCTACAACCTTATAAGTGTCTAATATAAAATATGGTAACATTGTCTGTAGGGATAAACGCTTTCGAAGATCGCGTGTTTATTTTGAAACGTTTGTTTGGTATAGTATAATGCGATATTATTTACTAACAAAGTAAAATCACTATCACATACCTATTTAGCTATTTATAGGATAGAGTAATCGGTCAATTTTTTTTTCTTATCCGCATATAATAGGGTAGCTTGAGAAAACCTAGTGACAAGACACTCCGTTGTCCCCTTATCGCCCAGCACATCCAGCATCTTAAGTGGTTGAAGTCAACGTCACACTTCGTTTTACTTGAGCGAGGAAATGAAAACATTTATAGGTAATCCTGATCCACAATAATAGCATTTTTAGCGAGACGCTGCTTTATTTGTCACGATGATCTCCAGCTTTTCTAGGAAATTATATTAAATGCTTACACAGCCAAATCGTTATGTATAGACTTAAACATATTATATGAGATTTAATTACTTGATAGTAAATTAAAAAAGGCACTCATAAATCTAAGAGCGAAGGTCTCAATCATTAAAAGCAACATAAAACTAGTACCTCTCATCTTAGCTTTGAAACCGGTCATTTTAAGAGTTTTCAAGCAGAAATGATGAAGCCGCAGGCGTGAGTTTAGCCTCAGAAGAGCAAACTGGGTTACGGACAGCTGGGCTGGCTGGAGGAATGTTATTACACGTCCAACGGCGAAATTTATTTCCACAGTTAATGGAAATATGAGGGGATGTTGTATTGATGGGCGGTCGATTCGTCATATAACGGTTCCCAAATAAATCAATAATCATATATTTATTGGTAAGTTCACTTAACTCGAAAGAGGTTAATAAATAACTACTAAAGTATTATTAACTTTTCAATTGAACGTATCGTTGATTGAGTGCTATAATTATAGCTTTAACATTTAAAGACTTATCATAAATACGACAATCATTGGACCTAAATGCACCACAGTCAATTGACGCCCTCTTAGTGCAGAAAATGGTTTCACGTTAGCTGTGAGTGTAAGTTCGGTTCCTGCGCAAGATTAATATGTTATAATAGATAATGTTTGTATTTTAATTTTTTTATTATTTTTGCAATTTAAGATAGACCTATCTCTAAATTGGTCGGAAGTCATAAAACGGAATGATGTACAAATGTAGATTTTTTTATCTTTGTTAAAAATGTATAGGTACCTAGCACTTATATGCCCTATACGCCCTAGGCGAGAAAAAGTTTTTTTTCCACTTCAACTGCTTCACACCTATTCCCATATATAGCAAGGTAGACAAATTGAAGCCAGAGCTAAAACACTCAATTCCACACCCTCCGCTCAATTGAGACATTGTGTGGCGTAACCCAACACCGCGTTCTGGCTACCAGAAGAAAAGCTAATTAAAAATCTAAATTTTAATTACTATCAAAACATCGAACGTAAGCCACAGACTGAAACCACAAATGGCACAATGACACATCACGTTATTTGCAAATACGGTGTGTCATATTAACATAGCCTATTAATCACGTATGACACTTGGTAGCGGCAACCAATTTAACGTTAAAACAATACCACCCACGCACCACATTCTCACATACACCTAAGGCATGTGACGAAATTAAATTTTAGATTAGAACTTTCATTTACAAAAGCTTGATTAACTGATAGTTTAGAGTTTGGTATTTAAAATTGATTGGCTTTAACGTTTAGTTTTAAAAACTTGCAGCGCTTTTGTAAGCCCTTATTTTTTTTTAATTTAACAAATGGGGGCACATATTAATGTTTGTTATAATCAATTAAAGAGAGTTACTTGTCATAACAGATAATTTTCAAGAGGTCGTCGTAGCACAGTGGCACAAGTGTGTGACTATAGATGCGACGGTTGTGGATTCGATTCCCGCTCGAGAAAATGAAATATTTTAATTTCCTCTAGTAAAGCAAAGCAAGAAAAAATTTTCGAAAGCGAAAGTAATTATTGAAATATTTATTATGTTTTGTAATTTGAGCGCTATTTAATAATTATTGAGCTTCTCATTAAACAAAATGAAGAATGCATAAATATAAACATATAGATGCATTTATCCTGCACAACTGAACTAAGATGTGAATAAATTTTATAGTTTTACATAGAACTTTGCAATTTACATGTAAGCCATATTGGGCGACAGTCCAATGGCACGTCTACAACTTTACGTTACAGACTAGGAAAGATCTTATATAAACATATCTAACGAAACTTATGGTACAGGAAAGCAAATTTTGGAATAAATTTTGAAAAAAAATAGAGAAAAAAATCGTAATAATAATTTAGCCAATGACAAACACAGAAAGACAATAAAACTTTAAGCTTTATCTCCTATGTAGCAGGATAAGTAGGCAGTAACTAGTGCCATGACACTCCATTCTTTGTTTTCCGACCGTATTTGACATTCTGGAATGTGAATTCCGCCATACAAAACGCAATGAAAAACGAGTAACAGAGTGTCTCAACACTAAATAAAAGAAATAAAAACAAATCTAATAGGAACACTAAGCAACAAAATGCATTCGCATATGCACAAACGTACAAACCCAACTAACACGTAAACACAGTTTCGTGGCGTTCGCATAAACAGAACTTAACGGGCCGTACAGAATGTACCGCGAAATCGCCAAAACATCACCTCGTTAAGATAAACATGTTAGAACATTGCCCACTGCGACCTACGCCACGCTACGCTCGTAATATCTTACAATCGCTATTTAAGCTTACTGCGAAACTATTTGGAATAATGTTCTTAGCACGTGTACTTTGATAATTTTCCTTAAAAAAAATATTGTATAAGAAGAAAAATAATAACTTTAGGCACACATTACTGCATGATGTGCACGATAAAAGTAACAAATTACATTTATAGTCTTTTCTTTGAGTTTTTTCCGTCGTGAATAGTCCACAAAAAAATATTAATATTTTAAGCCTTGGCTATATCTCCGTGCAACAGGGTAGACAGGGGAACCTAATTTTAACATACTTCGTCCTTAGGGACGCACCGTAAAATTATCGAGACTTCTTGTATGTTAAGCGGCGGAACTAAACATCGCAGTTTATCTTCTTACCAGATCGAACAAAAAAATACTTCTAAATTGCCCCAGTGGAAATCGAACTCACAACCTTCGCGCTAACAGTTAGATACTGACGACTCCAAAAAATTAATTATCTAATATAATTGTATGTTTAAGAAAATTTTTAAACTATCATATTAATATAGCCTATTTATTATTCGCTTCATGTTTCATACAATCTACAGTACAATCGGTACTAGTCGTGGGAATATTGTGGAGATGTTCAGATCTGCATATAAGAAATGCGATAAAAAGAGTCGAGCAACTTTCATATTTTTTGTTCGTGATGACCTTGCGCATTGTACTGTGATGGCTATTCTTGGTCACTTTGTGTATGCGTCGGCTATTAACAAGGTATATATAATATATTCAATATTGTCTATGGAAACAATACGAAGGATATAAATACTATAATATATCTATTCATTATATTCAAATTCTTTTCAATCTCCACTAGGAGAAAATAATGAAATCCCTTTCCTCACTCGTTCACTTCGAAGCGCAGCGTTGAGTTTCCTAACTCAACGCGAAAGTGTCTCAATTAGGTTCCTTCTGCCTATCCTGCTTTGTACAACGTGAAGCTGAAAAAAATTAACAAAAAAACAAAAAAAAGATAAAATAAAATATTAATCTATATCTACACTAATACAAAATCATTCAATAAATGCGATTGCGAAATTTCATAGCCATAGGCTAATTGGGCTTCCAGGTCAAATTTTGATCTTTTTATCGAACTGGTTTTCATCGAGCATTATTTGAAGCAAGCAAGTTGTTGCTGGGGGTATTGATTGACATTAAATCACTGGTACAAAACGGTATACGAGTATATCCGGTTTGATCAATAAAAAAAAAGTTGACTATATTTTTTTTATCTTTACGATATATATTCCGCATGTTCTGGAAAAAGCTTAACGCACCAGTAATAAAATAAGACTAAAATTATAATATAAATAAAGAACTTTCTACAATCGGGATTCGAACTGACAATCATCACGTTCAACCATGCACACACCACATTTACCCCGTTAACGTAGTATGACGTTAAATACAAATTGCAAAAAAGGAAAAGGAAAAGGAACAAAAGCACATGCAAAAGGATGAATAGTAGGTCACATCAAGCGCCACCACGTAGAGGAAAAGACGACAAAACATGACAGCTCAATTCGAATTGTACGATCCGTGAGAGTTAGAAAGGGTGGTGAAATGCAGGCGGAACGGATTCATTGTGCACCAACGCAGTGGGAGGTTCGAGCTGGTGTCAGATCATAGGTCGACGATACGATGACAACATCAATTTTATAATATATCTCCAGTCTATCTATGCTAATATTATTAAGAAGAATTTGTTCAGTTAAATGAAATTTAGAATTGAAAAATCGTTTTTGGGTTTGACAGTCCTTATATAGAGGAAGGCGATGGATCACTTCTGGATGACATCGATCGTTTCGATGTAACAACAGTGGGTTACAACTCCAGTGGATTACAACCCCAGTCGGCTACAACCCCAGTCGGCTACAACCCTAGTGGACTACAACCCCAGTGGGAGCACATAACGATGCACAAGCTATTCCTTATTTCATTTAAAATTAGGAACGAAGCCGCAGCCAAAAGCTAGTATAATATAATATGGCCCAGTCTATAAAGGATATTAGGAAACATTACGTTGACGATAATGTTTAGAGAAAGTGAAAATGAACAGTCCTCTTCCTTGTTAGGTGCGAGGTGTGATAATGTCATGAATGAATGGAATATAAAAGCTTGTTTGGAATGAAGAAACTCAAGATTAGATTATCATTTATTAATTACGCTATTTCACGCTAGTTTTCCTGTTCTTGGAAAAATAATTCACGTAAGACTATTACCTATAATAATTTAATGATTGTAGTCTTTTTATATCTCTTTAACGTGGAATGTTGGTATATGAGGCTGTCGTGGTGCAGTGGTCCAACGTCTAACTGTAAGCGTGAGGTTTTGGGTTTGGTCCCCACTAGTATAACAAACGCGGTATTGAGTTCCGCGAAACAACGCGTAATGTCTCGAAAATTGGGCGAATAGTGGAGAACGTTTTAACACTAGGTTCCCATTGGCTGCACTATTATGTGACATCACATTTGAAATTGAGACATCAAAACGCAAATAAATTCGCCATTTTCAATTAAAATATTATCTACAAATTCGTTTAAGCAAAATAATTAAGAGATTGAAATTCGAACAAAATAACCGGAAGCTGCACAGTTCACAGACAGAGATGTGGAATGCGATGAATGTATGTAAATGATGGAGTTTTCTCGCCATTGTGCTTGCGGGGAGATTTATAGTGTTTTAATATATAGTTACCGCTCTGAGGCTATACGCTATGTTTCTCATCCAATTATGCTTGAACAATACGTTACTGTTATTATAACACTAAAGCTTTTTTGAAAAATATTTTCTTTATGTTACGTAATTAATGTTAAAAAGATGTGTATGACACTGAGGGTCGCTGATTCAAATCGTCTAACGAGAAACAAATAATAATATTTGTGCAAATAAATATAAGTACCTTTTCTTTTGATCTGGTTAAGTAAATTTTGATATCGAGTCCTTCCCATAAAAATATTGTCTATAAACACAAAGAAAATAACAAAAACAAAGAAAGAAGAGTATCGATAATTTATTAACGTATAGAGAGATAAGTAAATAATAAACGTAATAATTAGTTAACCCAATTTTAAATAACGTATAAAAATTTTATTTTAATATTCAATTATTCCCACATTCTCCCTACAATGGTAAACAAAGTAAGCAAACCAGACCAGCCATGACAACGGTATCACCGCTGTAATTATCTATAACAGCTGACTATCACACGCATTATTGTGCTCCAAGTAAAAAACTCCTCGACCTGCATTGAAGACGTACGAGCTACTAGCATACGAGTATGTAAACAATAGTAAAAGCCATGAGTAAGTTTGTATATTACACACAAAAACGTAACTGTCTTTTACTATGTCCTAGAAACAATATTTATGGGTTTTGCTAGATCGATTTTACTTTTTATAACTGATATTTTTTTATTATTACTTTGACAAGCTCTTTTTAATATGTGCGAATATATAAATAAATAACCTAAATTTTTACTTTACTTGTATATAAACTTTTTACACACAAACACACACGTGGTCTGTTAACGTAGCTTTTAGCCATACCATTCAATGAAAATGTATCGAATTTGGGCAGAGAGTGGTAAAAAGTGTCTTAACAACGGAATATAAACTGTAAAGTAACAAAAAATATTTTTATGTAAGGTATTTTTTAAATTTACTGCTAAAATTTTGACATTCAAGGGTGATTTTACACAAATCAAAAAACCATATCGAATTAGACTTCGAAATGTATTCATAGGCAGGTTGATGGTCAAATTATAAAGCCAATTTCACGTTAGCGATCTAACGGGAACCGATAAAGGTAACGCTTATACAAAACGTGTTTGCACGCACGTCTTTTCATCTAAATCACAGCACGAGAGAAATAAAATTCAAAATTCGGACAATTGCTATAGAATTTCTACTTAACATAATTATATGGGAGACGGTTGTTTGCCTTGGGATTTGGAGAGAATTAGCTTGGTTTTGATTATCATTTTTTGGTGGAAAATTGTATTTTATAAATAATTACTATTAAAAAATATAAATTTATATGAAAAAGAAAATATTTTCATTGATTTTTCTATTACATATAAACACATTATCAGTGTAATCGTGTCGGCCAAATAAGCTTTAAAAGAAACGCTAAAAATCCACTTTAATGGTAAATTGAAATAGAAAGTTATTTTTTTTGTTTTACATTAGATTGTTGGCAAAACATATTAACCAATAATGGCCCACAGAATGCGTATTATGGCAGGTAACGACCAGCGTGACAACAAAAAAGGTTAAAAAGGGGAAAGTCAACTGGGTATTTCTACGTAGGTGTTTTTGAAAGATCAATTATTGTGAGTAATGCCTTTTACACTCGTGACTATTGATTTACTTTTATGGTTGGATAATTATGGTAGAGAATATAAACAGAATCATGAACCTTAACCTTCGGTGAACACGAGCACAGTTTTCACTTTCAACAAAAGGTAAACAAAACTTATTTGTCATGCAATCGTGGCTATTTAGATTTAATATAAATTAGAATTTCTTAAAATATTTAATTTGGCTAGAATTGATTAGGATTAAATAACAAGGTGATGTCTCTATTTTCTCTACAATATATATTCCACAAATATAAAATACTAACATAAAACTAATCTTACCAGTAATATTGCCCGCAGTCATCTCCGTGATGAGCCCTTCCAGGTCTGGAGATATGAGACGCTCTTCGTCCTCTCCATGCGTGTAGTCTAGCGCGTGGTAAACCACGATAGCCAAATTTACAACCAACTGAAAAGAAAGAATATATGTTAACCAATGAAATATTTTTCATTAAACATTTTATTTTAATTTATTATTTAATTGACTTTCATTATAAATATAAAAATAATGGATGTTTTATGGTTTCGTTAAGTCCAAACTATGACCCATCCCACAACCTAGCACCTAGTCAAAGAAAGTGAACGATTTTAGAACAAATTTCGGTATAAGATAATACTTGTATAATCCTAATTCCAGTCGCTATAAACCAACCTAAGCGTGATATTATTGCAGTTTTTCTTACTAAACTTGGACTCACCTAGCATGACTATCAGGATCGGTGTATAGAACATTTGATGTTCGCCTATTGTTAATGTACCTATTTCTCAACTCATTTACCACAGCTAATAATAAAGCGTGCTGAAAATTTCCTGTTTTACATATTTTATCTTCTTCTAACATGCTTGAAGTACTTGGCCGTTTGTAATAGCGACGATTGAGCCATTCCTGCATAACAGTCCTGCACACTTCATTAACCGGGAATGTGGAAATGCATATAACCATCTCATATTAACGTGGTTACCGCAGTCTTTTGTACCTATTTACTAATAATTTCTATAAAATATCTTATAAAATAAAAAGTCCATTTAAAAAAAAAAAAACAGAAAATGCATAATTGCCCCAACCTCCCCTGACAAGATAGTGTACCTACTAGTTAATAAAGGACTAAAATTTCTCCACGTGATAAAATCTAGAGTTCTATCATGATAATAATATAAATATTCTCTATCTCAACTTGTATCAGTGACAAGAATTAAGAATCAACGAATACCCAAATAAAAAAACGCAAAAGAAACATATATCGATGCTAGATCAGCTGCTGCAACCACCAACCACCACGAGAGGAATGTTACGGTTGTAATAGACAATAACTGTGCGCATATCATTACCAACCTGCCAATACGAGAGCCGACCACCGTCACACCACCGCACCGTATCAAACGTATTGTATGCTAATCGCGTGCAATATGATGGTTTGTTGCGCAAGCGCACGAATCTTGGACCGTAACAACACCGTAGCTCGTAAGATTTACGATGTGAGCCTCACAATATAGAACCGTTGAAGGACGTTGTGCCTCTAAATGGTATCTAATTGTTGCAATTGGCTGAGGAAACTCTTTGTTTTAGAGTTTCGGTAATAGTGCGCTTTGGATAATTGCGACGTTAAAGGTTTTTTTCTTTTAATCTTTGCTCATCTCCTCTCATAATTGTGAGGGAGTAAGTACCTACCTAGTAAAAATATAGTTGTTTCCTTTGGTTGATTCAAAGTCAGTACTTCCTGTGAATTTAGACAAAGTTCTAACGTCACAGAGCTTTTATTTCAATAATGTGATGGTTCTAAGGTTATAAATTATAACGTATTGTACGTTGAAGCTTAGAGGGTTTTACAGCTTAGCAACAGTTGCTAGTAAAGCGAACACTGCATACTATGCTGAGTTGATTTTACACTGAAGAAAGTAGTTTTAAATAAACAACTGTCAAAACAATAGAAAAGTAACTAAAAATGTCTTCAAACTAGAGAATACTAGAAAATGGAAAAATTCTTCCTTCTTATTCTAGAATATTCAGCATCTAAATACATAGTTGACGAAAAAATACAATAATTAATATCGTATGAATTGATGTAAGAAGCTTTAACGGCATATCTAACGGCGATCGATTACGTTAAGCTGTCACCGGCTAATACCCGCAAAAACAGGATCTTATTATGAAAATTATACGTGGTTATATTATATCACAATCTTTTATATAATAAATAAACGTTTTATGTAATTATGATTTGACTTCAACGATTAGACGACATCACGAGGCCGCTGGGACTTATCTGTGTAATACGAATGATTGCCGGTTCAAATGAATTTATAGATTTTTTCTAGTTTTTTTATAAATCAGCAAATATTCAATATAAAATTGACGTTAAGTTGAGAACGAAGTAACTTATCGCACCATATAAGTATAACAAATCTAAGATATAGAAAAATAAAAGAACATTTTAGGTCTTTCAACACATACGAGTCGTAGCTCTTGCAACTTGAATGAATTATAAACGCAAAATTTCGGTTTTTCCTGTAATTTGAGTTTCTTTCTTAGGGGGTATTGTAGCATCTTCCCCTATAATACCCCTAAAGAAAGGAACCTATATACAAATTAAATTTTCAGCGTTCTACGCCGTATTGTTCGTCTGTCCGTCTGTCAATTACTCAGTAACGGAAGAGTTTTATACATGTCTATAGACTATTTATGCACATATTTTCTGAAACACTTGTTACACGAACGACTCTACTTGTATTGTGTTCACGTGTCAATCGGCAATGTAAACCACGAATTCTTAATCTGATTCGCCTGTTGTTACACCCATTAATGTTTGTTGCAACATTGTTACGGTATTTCTTAAATATTTTGCTTTTACAGCTATGAACAAGAAATATTAGCAACATTTTTTGTCTGTATTCCGCACGTAGGGATGGAGAATTTTGTGTTGAATCACTCCATTCCCTACCGAACGACCAATTTGGGTACATCGTGTTTTGAGTGGTACATTTGTAATTAAATTTACAAAAAATAAAAATATGATAATAGCTTAACGATAATAGTTTAATTCCGATTTTGTTATACGTAACAAATAATCTTCAAATTGAGGGCGAATTCAGATATATGCATAAATTATAAAAAAAATACGTAACGGCGTTACATAAACAATATTCTTTGTATCAAGAATGATATAACACTCTATGTCGATTGTAATTATCGTGATTATTTAAATTTGAGGTTTTGATTGCGATTTTATCTTGTCATCTATTTTTTTACTAATATTGCTGGTAATACTGGTTTCAACATTTTTGTTATTTACAAAATTTTATAGAGGCCTTAGTGGCACATTGGAACATTGTCTGGATGTAAAGACGATGATTGTGGGTTTGATTACCACTCGGGAGAAACGTTATTAATTAATATTACCGAAAATAGTGTACTATACGACACAATTTTTAATTAATACCTTAAAACAAGAGAAACAGTCAGCCTCTAGTATAGACATCAACCAGGTTTAGCAAAATGCATATAATATTTAGCCATACAGCCTTATCAGTCTATATATCAATAGAAAGGTTTAATAAGGTTAGCCCCATATTCAATTGTGTTCTGATGGCCCGCGATAACCTACCAGCTAGTTAACCACGGGTCACTGTGTACATGGACGAAGACCTGAATCGCCCTAGACGGTCTAAGAGAAAGTTAAATCTAAAATATTTACAAATTCAGACATTTTCATTCGAAAGTAACAGTGGGTTTTGTTTTGGTATTGTCACTTAAAATTAAGCTTTACTTTTGTTAACTTCACTATATTTAGCTTCATAGTTTATCCTACATATAAGGTAAGTAAAGGGAAGCTCGTGTTACGATATTTCGTTCCTCAGGCACCCTTAAAGCTTTGCTATAGATAAAAAAAAATTAAAGATATGTATGTCCTAGACGTCAACGATGACATATTAAAAAACACATATTTTTCACAATAATTTCACTTTAGAACAAGCAAAACATAAGTAAGTAGCGATTTAAGATATTATGTGTTACTTATTACATACCTATTAATCTAAGGCAAGAAGCCGGGTGTTACAAGGCGATAACAGCCAAGGTTGTTGACATTGAAATGTTACGTGGCTCTTTGAAAACATTCGTAAAAACTTTTCATCTTTAAATCGAATACCGATCGAGTTACGGATGACTGATACGGAAAGTAATCTAAATAAGTTGGTGAAATAAATAATAAGGATTCAAGTTTTTACATTAAAAGATTTATATATGCGTTGTATTAAAAGTTTAATATATTTTTGTATTAAAAAAATAAATATAAACAAAATATCATTATTTAGAGCATCGTTATTTTCGGAAAGGCCGTGACACGATTTTTAACATTCATAAGAATAAACTACAGGCAGGTTACTTACTAACCTTAATATAACTAAGTATAAAAATTCCAAGATTTCATTGTTAGAAAAATACTACCCTCTAGGTCTTATCAAAATCTCAAAATTCAGGGGCGTACTCCTTCAAAGTGTAAATATTCTTTCAAAGTTATTTCTTTATGACGATTAGAAATAAAATACGATGAAGAACAAACTGTATTCTTTTTTTTTTGACATATTATATTTATTTAATTTCTATTGCAACAGCCATCACCGCCCATGGTTTAATTTCTCATATTATGTAGCGCGGCTCACATCTAGCACTTAAGCGACGTTGTTTAATTTAATCAGTCACCTCGAACTCAATTTAATGTTAGACTATCTATTTTATTGTCGGTATAAGCATCGTACAATATGGATATCTTACAGAGACAATATTATAAAATATTCAAATTATAATTAAGGGAAGAAATTGTGTCGGTTTTAAATTGACTCTATATGGGGAACCTAACGCCGCAATTTGTCTTTCATTGAGAAATCCATTTTGAAATCCACATCTAGCATTTACAGTTAAACACGCTAAATTAGTAAAATTATATTTAGTTGTATCAATTATATACAAACGATCATTTTCAGGAAAATCGTGAAAATCAGGATTTTTTTAGTTTATCATAGAAACCCTAAAATTTTATAAAAGCAGGAGTAAAAAGCGTTAGTGTTATACCTTAGAACATCTCAAAATAATTTTACAATAATTATTGTTTATCCTTTTTATCACATGCTGTATACAAACAGATGTTCCAAAGCAATTTAATTGAATTACTCGCATCAAGTCAATCAAAGGCTGTTATTGCGTTCCCATTGATTTCGTCATATTTAGGGTTGTTACAGCAGTCTAGAATATTTCTCATAATTATTTAACGCAACTGTTAATAGATGTATTTATTAATAAAATGTTTCATAGACTGGAATTATATTGTGCTAATGTTAGAAACATTACGTTGGGGGGGGAGCGTAACATTACATCGTACAAGTCCAAAAAAAGAAATAATTATTAGGTACGTACATATAAACATATTCAGAAACATTTTTCTGTTTGGCGACGAAATATACATACATAATGGAATCTAAAAAAATTTGGAAGCCATATTATTTATTTTCAATTCACAATTACACTCCGAAACTAAACTAGAGTTAAAAATGTCAGGAATGCAATCAGGAAGTCATTGTTAAATCCAATAAATCCCAATATGTGTCCTTTCCACGGATATCGTTTAACGAGCTTTCCGTGGCGTTTGTGTTGCGCAAGCGAGCGCCATCTATCGGAAATAGAAAGCTATGTAAATAAAGTCCGAAAAGCTCGGCGCCGTCTGGCCCATTTGGTTTCCTCATGCAAATTGTATAGACTACACTAATCAAATATCTGCCTATTGAATATTCTCATTTCGTATAAACTTTGTTTTATTTGATTTAGTCAGTCTATGTATTGGAGATTGTGGCTGATAGTCGCAACTCGCTGGTCGTAGGTTCCATTTTGACTCATTTGTGTCTATCGACATTCTAGATCTTTATAAACTAGACTAGGTACTAATTGACTTTGCCTAAGATTGGGTTGAACAGCAATAAAAAGCAATTGAAATGTATTTTCATATTGATAAAGTTTACTAGGAAATGGTTGTTGCATAAATATTAAAAAATAAAAAATACGTTTAATGTAATTATATTTTTTGACAAAATCAATCCACACATAAGACATTAAAATACCGAATAAAAATCAAGTTCGTGAAGTTACTTTGATTCATCATTAATTAGATTATTTTAAAATTTATTATTATACCACCCAAAACTGTTGTCGGCATTTGAAATTTACAATTCAGGAAATGTTATGCATTCTTTTACAGGCGACGCAATAAACACCACATTTTTACACAATTCTCTAACACACGAGTATTTTTACGATATGCTAATAGCTTATTTAAAAATAGCCCCTTAAATTTCAAAAAGCTCTAAAAAAACTAACCAAAACAAATGTAAATTTTTGTCTCTTCATGTATAACCATAAAAAGACATACTTATAATTTTAGTTTTATATTCATTTTTTCTTTCAGCTTCACATTGTATCCCAAAAATAGTATAGTAGCCAGAGAGAATCTAGTGTTAAAAGACTCCGTTCCTCCCATTCCCTCCAAATTCAGGATACTGCGTTGAAAGGCGGAACTCAAGCAGCAATATGTCTAATAAACATGAAGTAGTATTTCTGCAACCATGCACCATAACAGCGTCCTATTGCATCCACGTTTATATAAGTAGGTAGTAAACCAATAACCCATATAATATATATCCAACTAAGCACATTCGTAAGGCTCATAGCATCAGCTTTGTATAATATTCACTCATTAACCGTTGGATGGAACCGTTGGAACAAATTAGTAACAGCGACTGATTATATACTAACAAAATAGTGATACATCATTGCGTTCTTCAATTTCAACAGTTTTAATTCTTCTCCTGCATACTATAGCAAAGAAAATATAAAGATCATTCGCACTCCGTTATTTCGAAATATTGTGTTGAGTGCAGGAACTTCCGTACTTTCTTACCTCTAAGCAAGGAACGAAACACATTTACATATAAGCAAGTCTTAGCAGAGACTCGAACAGAAATCGAACCTAGAAGTATCACATCAAAAACAGACAATTCTCAATCAGAGCACTATGACCTGAATAATCAGGTGACAATATTGAAAACGCATGCGCAGAATGAGTGAACGAATCCAAGGAAAATGCACTCAATTCGAGTTGTTACATAAGGAATTATGCACTCGGAAATACCCTTCAAGTAGTACCAATTAATCACAATGGTATCGCAGACGTTGCGGACCTTATTGTGCAACTCAATTCACCGGAGCTTAGTTGAGCTTTTGAGCGGACATGGACGCTGTTTGCATTCTATAAACGTTATTGTCGATTGGTTCACTGCAACGGAGTTAGCGGATTTGATTTTGATGCAGGATTAATATTGTATTTAATTAATGTTTGAGGTCGTCGTAGTGCAGGGGCACAAGCGCGCGTCTGTAAACTCTACGGTTGTAGTTTCGATTCCCACTCGGGCGATTGAAATATTTCATATTTTCATTTCTTTGCTCTGTATTCGCTGTAATGAGGCAAAGAGCGACGTTTGCTGCCACGTTATTGTATTTTTTGTAATATATTAGGAAAAAAGAATTAAAGTTTGTGTATTTTAGCATACATTGACACATTTAACTTGTTTTAACAATTACTTATTTTAGTTTTTAAAAATCTACGTCATTATTGTACCAGATTTTGTTAAAATATATCAAACACATTAAGATTTTAAGAAAACTATAAATAATCAGCTTCACGCACACAGAAGGGTAGGCAGAGGGAAAATAGTGTTAAGACACTCCGTTACTCACTTTCCGCCGAATTCTGCGTGTTGAGGAAAATAACTATTAAAAAGATTAAAATATAAACCATAACATCATGGACCTGTAGAAAAGTCAGCTTAACTTAACAAAAGAAGTAGATTCAAAGAGAATTTTATATATTTAAACATATTATTCATATTTACAATATGTCTAGACTTATTCCTCAGGAATATTAAAGCATAGCTTGTTAAAACGCTATCAAGATGATTTATTAGTCCTAATGTGTGTTACTGCTCAAACCCGCTTTGGATTTGCTAAGTAACATTTAATAATAAAATCTACCTATTTTTAATTTTCTAAAATACCACTTTCACGCTTTATATAGTATGTATGCAGAAATAACCTTATGTCAAGATACTCCGTTCTGAATTCGCGACAAAACATTTTGATCAGCGGAACTGAACGCCGAGCTTTGCCTTTCCAGAACGAGGCAATGAAACCAGTCAAGACAGAAATAATGAAAATAATTCATTTCTTCGAATGGAGAACACCCAATCATTACATTTATAGGCAGACTCTCAATTTTCTCTTTTCCAATATCATAAATGTGGATATCTATGTAAGATAATCTTTACGTATTAATCAAGTTTGACGCAGTAGCTGCGTGTTTACAGCTGCTATCTGATGAATTAGAGGTCGCGCCTTCTAACAAGGAATTAAAATTTATAAACTTAATTTTAAATTAATCTGCAATTGTCTTTTTTACTAATAACAAACCTTATTTATTCGTATGACCACGGCCCTTAGCTGTAATTAGTAAAAACAACAATAAAGCAATAAAAAAAACTAAACTAAACTAACTAAACTATTCGTTATGCTAGTAATTGGAAATGTCCCGGGCTAGATGG
>JAKRZM010000855.1:9855-33956 GCA_036379175.1 Heliconius cydno galanthus
GTGTGAATTAATTAGTGTTGAGTGACAGAACTCAACGCTGCGCTTTTGCCTCGACACTAGAGCGAAGAAATGGAAATATGTATAAATGTAAATAAATATTTCACTTCCTCGAGTGAGAATCGAACCTAAGAAGTCTTGTCGAAGACTAGAAACATCTTTAACATCGTACCATGCCGATATCAATCGACAGTTCACTAAAGGACATGCATTGTTACACTCCTGTAACACGGCTAGGATTTCCAAGGACAGTTATCGTTCACAATAAACCCTTTTGGGGTTTTGAAAAGGAAAGGACCCGCTCTGTTACAGTCTCTAGGTCATTTTTCAATGGCCAACCTTTTCTTGGATAAACTGCTATTTCTTGATTTTCTTAACACTTTACTTACTTATTGTAAGTACCTTCAATTTATATTTTAGTTAAATTTTAACTTTTTGTGAACTAATACAATAAAAGAGATTCTGGCACTAAAAGTCAGCGTAAAGTACAAAGAAAACAAAATTTAAAAATATAAGTGATGTTTTATCTAAAATATTTTTTCTATTACATCTTTGCAAATAATTATTTCTAAACCAAAAATAATACTTCCGCAATTCCAATCACGAGTAGCATCTATAAATAAAGAAAAAATAAAACTAATATCAAGAGTACCCAACGTACCGACATCATATCAGTAAATAACTTCTAAATAAAATATAATATCAAAAGATTTTCAATTTTAAAAGTATATTCCGATATCTCGTTGTAGATTTCATTTTTATGTGGA
This sequence comes from Heliconius cydno galanthus, assembly GCA_036379175.1. NCBI lineage: Eukaryota > Metazoa > Arthropoda > Insecta > Lepidoptera > Nymphalidae > Heliconius > Heliconius cydno. The sequence goes on from JAKRZM010000855.1 coordinate 10,620, forward strand.
AATAACTAGGTAGTACGGCTGCGTTTCTTGAACAAATAATCCGCCATTCAACACGCAATGCCTTTGGAATTCGGGGGAAAGTGGAGATTGGGAAAGTTTTAAGGTTCCCTCTGTCAATCCTGCTGTTTGCGGGATACAGCCTGAAGCTGATAAATAAATAAAAAAATAAAATAGTTGTACAGCACAATTTATTATATTATACTCTTTTTTTAAGTCTATACTTGTATTCTCCGCCTGTATTCGAGACAAGGCATGTTTAGTGGCAGAGTTGAACGCCGAACTTTTTCTTATAAGAGAAAGTAAGGGAAATAAAGTGTGAACTGACTGTTCCACAATAACCTTGTACTCTATATTTGATAATTATAAGTTTATTATATCATAATTATAAGTAAAATTATATATTTAAACTTAAAAAGGCAAACATTTTAAAACGTTGTCCACATTCTTGTTCCAAGAAAAGTTTAATTTAAAATAAATGTAATTGCTAGAACTGGCAAGATAGTGTCGTAAAGTTAAATCTCCCCTATTACCTGAAGAAATAAAGGCAAGAAGGCACTGTAAAAGAAACCTGGTGCAGCTAATAGGTGTATTTTTCTTATGAAAAGCATACAAATTATGTTTAGAGCAGTAAAGGAAAGGAATTTTCAGATTTTTATAATAGAACTTTTAAAATTGCAAGTGAAATTTAATTTGATAAAACATAAAAGCTTAAATTAAAAGTTATCGAGAGTTTATTTAATAAAATACTAGCATCGATTTAAGTGTCCGATTACTAATTATTTAAGTTTGTGATTAAATAATTGTTTTTGTTGATCTTAATTAATCTAAAAAAGATCTTTATATATAAGAATCTTTATTCAGTTCATACTTTATGTCCACAGGAAGTACCCTATAGGTTTTAATTACGAATTCAAATTTGCCTATTTCATATAAAATGCATGAAAATCTTTTCATTGCATTGACTTGAAAGCTTAATTTTTTCTGTCCTCCAAGGGAACGTAAACGTACATATTTGATATTAATACCTCGATAGCACTACACAATTTCTAGATAAATGGTCTTGACAAACGGACATAAAAGTGATCCTATAAGGATTCCATTTTTGTCTTTTGAAATACGTAACACTAAAAATTGTTATAAACCGTCGTGGTTCAGTGTGGCAGCGTCTGACAGTAAACATAATGGTTGTGGATTCGATTTAAATTATTATTTTCCTGCTTTGGCGTGAAGCTGAGAAGGAAATTACAGAACCGATAACTCTCTATCTACCCATCAATGCCATAAAAAGCATGAAGTTTCTTTTTTAATTATATTTTGGTAGATTTTTTCTTAAGATGCAAAAATATGTTCTTAGCTTGAAAATATTACAAACTAAGCGATTTACGCTTCGTGTTAATATTTAAGTTGATATCAACTTAAATATTAACACGAAGCGTAAATCGCTTAGTTTGTAATATTTTCAAGTAGAATAAGGAAACGATTGTAGTTAACAAAGTGTCCGTACCTTTAAAACTTCAGCCAGGTGCTATAAACTGGCGAAGCACGAAGCCCGGTTGAAATATAATGTTACTCGGTATTCTATGCGCTTTACAAGATTTTAAAAGTTTCAAAGCAAAACTAAATATTTAGAAATTTATTTTATAACAAGAAAAGTATAAATGTTAATTAAAATTTTAAGCTTTTCTAGGATTATTCTAGTTTCTGTTACTTTTTATGCCTCCTTACCGCACTACATAAATTATAAAATTTTACAAAAATTTAATTGGATCCGATTATCCGACTACATATTTGAATCATGCTGACTGACTGAGCTTTTAATCATGACTGACTAAACCATCTTTCAGTAAATAACTTAACATGTGATATTCCGATGTTTATCTTAGAAGGATAATTGTGTTACAACATTGACTATCTATCCCGTATTTGAGCAGCAGTAGATCTATTTACTGAAATAATTATTAGTATATTCGTTCATTTGTTTATTAGTTTAGACACTTTGACACAAGTCAGTCTCAATTGTGACCAAATGGACGTTGTGTTACTTTGATAAAAACATTTTTTTATATTATTCATTTGTATGCACCAATATTTAAAACAAGATTATTATTTTTTTCAAGAGACGTTTTAAATATATTTAAATGTAAAATGTAAAGCATTGTGTATAACAATGCATGCTTGAAGCTACCAGCTGGTGTCACCGGAACGTCTTTCGCGAATAAATGGAACAAAGAACAGGAAGAAGAAGCAAGAATAAGCAGAAAATATTGTACATTCTAACGTAAATATTACTTTCAGAACAAAGTACTGCTGCATTCCTTTCATTTTACCATATTTAATGAGTGTTCTTTAAGACTTTACGTTTCTCCAGCCTGATATATAGTGGTTATGGTGGGGAAGTGGGGCAGCATCAGACTGTAAACACGACAGTTATGGGTCGATTCACACTTGAGAGAACAATTATATTTAATTTGTTTTCATTTCTCCGCTGTGACAGAGGAAATGTGGAGTTCGGTCACTTACACTAAGTTGGCTTTACCGGGTAGGTATGCGATATGCTATGCGGAAAAGGTTATTGTCGAGCAAGAAGTTTGTCATACACTCGAGGATGAAATATTTATTTAAATTTATATTTTCACTTCTTCGCTCTGGTAGCGAGGTAAAGCGCGGCGTTGAATTCCGCCACTCAAAGAATGCCCTTTAATTCGAAAAAAAGTTTTTCACGAACTAGTCCAAATGAAATTTTTTATCACTAAATGTAAATTTTTCATCTTTTTGTAATAAAACACCTTTCCCTACAATATTCAGAAATGTATAAAAAATATGGCATTCCGCTTGATCACGTCAGGGCTAAATGAATTAGCGGGGCGAAGCGACAGCGCGGCTTGAATTATTCATATCTTGTTTAGTCCTACCCTCGCTTGTTTGCGGTCTTCCTGTAAATGAGGGCTGTAATAAAGAGGCATCGAGTATAGCCTATTGTTATAACGAAATTATATTTCGAGATTGCGGTCCAATTGTTCGTATCGTTGATATCATATCACAATATGGTACTTGATAATAGCTTTTATATTTTCTAAACATTTATTTTTAGATACCATCCAGCCTGGTACCGTAAACAGAGTAAACGAGACCTAGTGTTAAGACACTACTTTTAACGCTTCCCGTCCGAATTCGTGGCATTCGTGCGTGGAGTAACGGAACTCTACGCCGCTCTACCAGAACAGGATAAATGTAAAGAATTGTGTGAAGATAAAGCTAAGCTAAGCTTTTATATTTTAGCTAAATAAAAGCTGTAAATGTAAGACTATAAAAGAAACAGAACATGACTATTCCTGACCTAGACCGCTTGCCTAGTTAGTTCGTGTTTTACATTACACTACATAGGTCTGTCGTAACTTAAATGTTAAAACAACAACCCTGTACAACAGAACACCAACTTGAAATGGCTTTCAAAGAAAATTATTACTAACATTTTACCATATATTTCTTTTAGATAATGTATGCTATTTTTTAATACGCACCCATATCCAATGATAGTTGTTTTTCACCTGTTCATAACAATTTAAGAATAAAAAATTATATGAAAAATATTAATGAAGCCATTCTAAAAATTGTAGCTTCATTACTGTCAAAGCCAGAATGACTTGCATAACTTAGCTCCACCTCAATTTCCAAATGAAGTAAAAAATACTAATTAATTGATCATATAAATAAGTATTTGGTTTGTATGTATTTCGGTGTAACGACCACGCGATAACAAGGCGTGGGGAATATTACGATAGGAGTTTATATTGTATTTAACGAGAACTTCCACAAGGTCTTTCATATATGACTTTTATTCTAGACTAGACTGTTCCCACGGCTATGTCTGTTTGGGAAAATAAATATTAAGAATTAGGTAAAATCATCAACGTTACACTACAATGGACTTCAAAAATATAAAAAAACAAGTTGATATATAGTTACTTAAATAATAAATTTAAAACAAATATCTACAATATTAACTTAAAGAAACACACAATTTCTCTACTTGTTTACTTAACTCATATAATTAATTATAGGAGAAGCCACGTACGTGCATTGCAACTAATCAACCTGATGTAAACCTCTGGGTAAACGTAAAACAACCAACTAATTGCATTCTACAGCACTAAGCTTTTTCTTAATAAAGGAATATCCGATAGCCTTTCTCAGTACCGAGAAATTTAATTAGCTTTTCCATTATTTTTGTTGGTTTTTAATAAATTGCAAAATATAGCGTCTTTATGTAAGTTATATATATTACTTGAGGAGAATTGTGTTAAGTGAATTATCTATGAATGTTTTCATATAACTGTTATCAAAATGTCCAAACTATTTTTTACACTTTTTTATATTTTACAATGGCAGAAGCAAAACTCGACTATAACTCTTGCGTTGTTTTTATATGCACTACAGATTAGAATACAGATTAGAAGAATAATTATATTTTATAAATAAAATTATATACTTTTTTAGCTTCACCTGAACCGGAGCCAGAAGGCCATGAAACGAAACAGGAAGGCATTATTGAGGTATTGTACTCGTATTTTGAGTAGCAGAACTCAGCGCCGAGCTTTGGCTAGTTACCAGAATGGGAAAATGAAAATATTAAATATTTAATCCATCAAGTGGGAATCGTACCCACAACCGTCGCGTTTACAGTCATACAGTTACACCACTGCGCTATGACGGCCTCAGACCTTAAACTGAACTATTACTTCCATGGACCAAAAGGCAACTAGTGTACGGCTTATATTTTAATAGAGATATATTTAATCAAAATTCAACTAATTATGAAATACTAGCGGACGCGCGCAGCTTCGCTTGCTTATTTAGGAGTGAATTCTAATAAACCACGAAACATGTGTTCAATTAAATGTTTTTAAGAGTCTAAATTTAAAAGTTTATTAAAATCGGTGGCGGTTTAAAGATTTTTCCATACAAACTTTCAACCCCTTATTTGCACCCTTAGGGGGTGAATTCTAGAAAACGATGAAACACGTGTTCAATTAAATACTTTTAAAAATCTAAATTTCAAATTTTATAAAAATCGGTGCCGATTTAATTTTTTTTCNGTTTGGGAAAATAAATATTAAGAATTAGATAAAATCATCAACGTAACACTACAATGAACTTCAAAAATATAAAAAACAGGTTGATATATAGTTATTGAAATAGTACATTTAAAATAAATATCTACAATATTAACTTAAAGAAACACACAATTTCTCTACTTGTTTACTTAACTCATATAATTAATTATGGTACAAGCAAGCCACGTACGTGCGTTGCAACTAATCAAGCTGATGTAAACTTCTGGGTAAACGTAAAACAACGAACTAATTGCATTTTACAGCTCTAAGCTTTTTCTTAATAAAGGAATATCCGATAGCCTTTCTCAGCACCGAGAAATTTAATTATCTTTTCCATTATTTTTGTTGGTTTTTAATAAATTGCAAAATATAGCGTCTTTATGTAAGTTATATATTACTTGAGGAGAATTGTGTTAAGTGAATTATCTATGAATGTTTTCATATAACTGTTATCAAAATGTCCAAACTATTTTTTTACACTTTTTTATATTTTACAATGGCAGAAGCAAAACTCGACTATAACTCTTGCGTTGTTTTTATATGCACTACAGATTAGAATACAGATTAGAAGAATAATTATATTTTATAAATAAAATTATATACTTTTTTAGCTTCACCTTTACCGGATCCGGAAGGTATTGAAACGGAACAGGAAGGAATTGTGCCTTGAGGGGGGGGAATTCAGAGCCGCGTTTTGACTCGTTACCAGAATGGGAAAATGAAAATATTAAATATTTCATCCATCAAGTGGGAATCGAACTCACAACCGTCGCGTTTACAGTCATACAGTTACACCTCTGCGCTATGACGGCCTTAAAATGAACTAATACTTCCATGGACCAAAAGGCAACTAGTGTACGGCTTATATTTTAATAGAAATATATTTAATCAAAATTCAACTAATTATTTAATATTATGAAGAAACAATGCTTTTAACTAAGATTATGAAAATGAGTTTTTAATTCAAAATTTAGACACAAGGCTAAATGATTCTTTGATCTTATTTAATTTGAAACAGCTCAAAACGATCTTTATAAAGAAGTATACTTGACCAGAAATTTTGTAAAGTAAAATACGATAATCTTAATATTAAATATGATAAAAATAAATAAATCAGCTTCACGCTGTATCCCGCACACAGCAGGGTAGGCAGAGGGAACCTAGTGTTAAGATATTCCGTTCCCCACTTTCTGCCAAATTTTGGAGGCATTGCGTGTTGAGTGGCAGAACTGAACGCCGCGCTTTGCCACGACACCAGTGCGAAGAAATGGAAATATAAACGTAAATAAATATTTCACTTCCTCGAATGGGGATAGAACCTACAACCGTCGCGTTACAGTCACAACCTTGTGCCGCTGCGCCACTACGGCCTCGGGTATAATTAGTAAACACAAATAAAGGATTTGAAGGAGTAAATAGATATAAAAGTATTAATTTATTTTTTTTATCTTCATGTCTGATCATGTATTTTAAGTTTTTTCATTTAGTATACTAATATCAAAGTGTTTTCATCTCAAAAAAAAATATTAAAATAGGGAAAATCCCGAGGCACTTAATATCGAACAATGTCAGTTTACGTTGTCATAAACATAATCCACGAGATTGCCTCAGACGACAAAGTTAATAAAATTTCTATTTCCAATATTGAATACCTTTGTTCGGCGATCCTTGTTATGTAAGAAGCCTTCTAAATCTTATTCATAAATATAATGTGCTATCAAAACTTTATATCAAAGCTATCAAACCTAAAGAACGTTGTCAATTTCTAAAAATTTTCTTCTAAATTCTTGTCTAAATAAGTTTTTATATTTATAACCTCGTTACTTTTAATTTTTGCTAGTATACAATACCTAAACCCATCTTTGATATTCGTTTGTTAAATTATTTATTTATGTTTCTTTCTATTAAGGAAATAAAGAATTTTATTAAAAAGAAAAAGAAAGTCTAGTAATAAATCACTTTTATCAAGAATAAGGGAATGACGATATTTTTTCATTGTGCTCCATGCCAAAATAATAAAAACAAAAGTGTGTAATTCTTTTACTAAGTAAACTGTAACGAAGTAAAACATGGAGAGAGTACGAAGATCTAATTTCGGAGAAAATACTGCAAGAGCTATTATTCTTATACTATTAAGTACATACGCTATATAATTTTTTTTTGGAATATTTCACTGAATTTTAAGCTTACATAATTTGAATAATATAATATTATTTTTTAATTATGGTATTGGGGTACTTATTATATGAGAAAAGTGGAGAATGAGTTATTTCATTATATTTTAGTATGTACCTTGAAAAATGTAGATATGTAAAATTAAATTATTTCTTTTATTTAATATTTTCTTATTTGTTATTTATCTAAGCTTTTAAAATGGTTGGCCATTTTAAACGCGAATGTAAATTTGATGTAAGGCACCCAATTAATTCTTAATCGTAATTCTCAATTTATTTTTAACATATTTAAGCGTGTTGAGTTGCTTTTTTGGTAATGACGTTTAATTTACTTGAAGCATCCATAATATAATTTATAATGAGACATTTCTCCGTGAAATAGATTTATAATTATATTATGAAATTTTAATGAACATAATATAAAAAGGTTAGTCGGGGCAGCAGCGTCACAAGCGTGCGACTGTAAACGCGACAGGCTATGTATTCGCGGCGTTCAATTCCGCCACTCAACACGCAGTCTAGAAGAATATCTTCGGAGTACTTTCATATTAGGAAGTCTCTACCTACCCCCCTAAGCGGGAAAAAGAGTAAAGTTGCAAAAAAAAGAAAATCCTTATTAGTTCGTACATAATTAATTTAACGGCTTCTTGTCTGCGTATGCGTAGTTTAAAATTCACCAGATTGTAAGCTAAATTTCTAGCAACACAACTTTAGAAACCGCATAGAGCTACTTAGACTACCTTATGTAAGTATCGTACTTACATACAAAAGGGGGATTAGAAGAATAATTCAGCTTCTTGCAAAATACAATGTAAATTTTTCATTAAAATTATTTATTAACTTTTGATAATTATCTACAAAATTTTACGTTATGCATTTCATTTTTGTAAAGCATTAAGATTATTAACATGTAAAATTTGTTTATTGTATATACAATTAATATTTAAATGATGTCCCTCCCACATATCTTCTATATATATAAAATCGAAAGGTCACTCACTCATCACGAAATCTCAGAAACTACAAGTGCTAGGAATCTCAAATTTTGCATATGAGTTACTTATAGAACGTAGGTGCTCGCTAAGACGGGAATTTGCAATATTCGACTTCTAAGGGGTTGTTTTTAGGGTTGAAAGTTTGTATGAAACTTCATTACTACAAATGCTAGGAGTCTCAAATTTTGAATGGACGTTACTTATAAGATGTAGGTACTCATGGAGACCGAAATTAATAATAACGTAATTTACGCAGGCGCAGCCGCGGGCGGGCCGCTAGTCTTCTCTTCTATCTATATATATAAAATCGAAAGGTCACTCCTTCATCACGAAATCTCAGAAACTACAAGTGCTAGGAATCTCAAATTTTGCATAGGAGTTACTTATAGGACTTAGGTGCTCGCTAAGACGGGGATTTGCAATATTCGACTTCTAAGGGGTTGTTTTTAGGGTTGAAAGTTTGTATGAAACTTCATTACTACAAATGCTAGGAGTCTCAAATTTTGCATGGACGTCACTTATGGGACGTAGGTACTCATGAAAATAGAAATTAATAATAACGTGGTTCATGCAGGCGAAGCCGCGGGCGTGCCGCTAGTAATATATAAATTTTAATTTTACTTTCAACTCTCCATACATTTCGTAGGAAATGCGCATTTGACTGATGATGAAAGCACGTAGTACGAGTGCCAGGAAATTGTTTGCTATTCATAAACAGTCTCTTCTCTTCAAAGCACTCAGAATCTGAATACGAAATAAATTAAGTTGTGAAGTACTTTTTTCATTACAACTGCCAGCTTTTGTATTGTCAAATGCTAAAAAGTTATATAAAAACAGGATTTTTACGTGGAAATTTTGGATAAATAGAAAAAAATACTCAGTAGGTACTTTTTTTACTTCGAGGTTGTGTTATATGTACATAATATACCTATGTATGTATATCTTACTGGAATCGACAAAGAAAACATTTTGAAAAGCCATAGTTTTCTCCTCTTTTTGTCCATCAACATTGAAAATACATATAAATAGGTTTATAAATGTAATAATTAATTTAGTAATAATTATGACCTCAAACAATGTGAGGTCAGTCGAGGCACAAAAGTGTGACTTTAATGCCAACAGGTTCTAGATTCGAACCCCACCCGAAGAAATGAAATGTTTAATACTTATAGGATTCGGTGGTCCCCTGCGGGACTCAAACCTCGGCTTGCGACCGCCGATTTGCCTGGGGAAAAATCATTGTGCTCAAAGGAAGAATTGGACTCAGGTCGCGACTACAAAAACCACAGACAACATCTGTTAGACCTTGTAACACTATATCCAATAATATTCTAACTATAAGGAGCACAAATTTAAAAAACTACAGTATATTAACACTAGCGAATTACAGCGTGAAGGTGAAAAAAACATATGAAATTCTAAGCGAAATCTTAATCATACCACCATATAAAATAACCAAAACTCTATTGAAATAACAAATTTTAATTTTACTATTACTTACAGTAGACAAAACGTACAATCGCTTAAAGTTATTTAATACAAGTAAACTCTAAGTTCCAACTCGAATCAATTTTAATCAAAGTTTCATTTTTATTACTAGCACCAAAGGCTGGAATTTGGCTCATTAGGTCCTTTATCCTTTGACTTGTTTCGTTGGAATTCGATATTGGCATGTTCACCTCTTTACACAAATCATTAATTGAATTCAGTGTGGAGCTTTGTATTTGCTATTGCTTATATGTTAACTGTTTAGCGATTTGCTAACTCAAAATGGTGTTATGATCCTTGAAATTTCACAATATATGTTTTTTTAATTTTAGTTTTTAAATTTTTTAATTTAGTTTTTTAAATTTTTATCTATTTATTTATGTCCCATAGAAGGAAAGATATAGAAACTATTTTTTTTTAAATATTATATAAATTTTAAATGTGAAAGAAAGTATATAATTTAAGGTATTCGAAAATTACAAAAATTTGTAAAAAAACATTTTAAAAAATCTTTGTTGTTTCTATTGTTAAGCTTTAATAAAAAAACATTATATAAAATTTAAAAAAAACATCAGAAAGAAAATATGAATTGTTTTTTGGTTGAACATGCTAATCTCAGAAACTACTGGCTTGAGAGAAAAAAACTATTTGTCTTGGATAGGCTATTTCTCTTTCTCACTCTCATATCTTATGAAGAGAACGCATCTCCACAGCGTTTATGTCATGAAATGCACAACTCTTAGCCATTTCCAATTGGCCACGCAGCCGAAGTCGCAAGCAATCCGTAGTGTTAGTATAATTGGATGAAGTACATGCAATTATCCTACTTTAGTTAATAGTTACTGTACTTGGTGATTATAGCTCGAAAATTGATTTGCAAAATAGCATTGAATTCTGCATTGAATTTGGCATTACGTTGGATTGTAGGTCCGAGAAATTCCATAGATTGGACGCCAAATTAACTGTTCTATATAAATGTTTGTGAACTATGTATTTTCTATTTAGAAATTATATAATCTAATACTTATAAAAGATTTATTGGTTGGTATGAAATATTTTCTTTCATACACTTTTAGCAATTTACACAGGAATATTTACGTTTAAAGAAGCAAAAGTCGAATAAGTCCAAAGCACTTATTAAAAATTATAAATGTCAGCATCATAATTTAAGAAGTTTTATTACTATTTACAAGCTTCTCGGTTCTCGCTTTTTTCCGTAAAAAAAAATATAATGCTTTTCTATACACAAACGCATATATATGCATATAGAATTTAATATACACAAACAAAATTCTTTATAGATATTTAAAATTAATATTCACCTAGTTCCACCCTACCAAGCTCAAACGTTATCGATGAAACGACAAATTGCATTGGCATTCCTTTGTACGGAAATATGGTACGTAGAGCACCTACATCCTACGTATACCTCTAATGTAGACTGCCTCCCTAGACGACTATGCTTTCCATTATAACGTTGACAATATTGATAGTAATATAAAATATTTGCATACAAGCAAATATAGAATAGTAACAGTTTCCCTTAGATGTTAATACGAATCTCCACGAATTCCAGAATATTTTAAAATAATAAAATTATTTTTGAGGTATTGTAGAATAACGTCAAAAAGGAAACGCGATGGTTATGGATTCAATCACTACTCAAAGAAATGAATTATTTATATTCCCTGAAACTGCAGAGTTAAGTTCCACCACTTAAAACACATTAAATTCGGATTTAAAAGTGAATAACGCAGTATATTAGTCTTATTCGTAGATTCTCTCTGTAATATTAATTGTAATTGTATTCTTAGTTTGCCACTACAGAAATTTAAAATATCTGTAAAAAAAATTCTAACTAGTAAAGCGTATTACACTGTTCAAGAATATTTAGAGGATAAACATGTATGGAATTAATGTCTATTGAATGTAATGCAGGATAGCTGCCAACTAATGTAATAGATTGTACCATTGATTTTGAAAAGAGCAACTGTTGAGTTTCTTGCCGGCTCTTCTCAGCAGAACTGCCTTCCGAGCCGGTGGTAGCTTTTTTTCATATGCTCATTTGACGATTCAAAAGTGCTTATAATAATTGCCTATTTGAATAAAGAATATTTTGAATTTTGATTTTTTTTTTGTAAACAATATAAATTGTAAGAACTTGTAAAAGAAACAGGGGGAGGCCTGGGTTGACCTTTGAAAACATATATAATCGATGATACTGAAGAAATATCACGTAATAAGTATGTATGTGGGGGTTAAGGCTGAGAAAGAGGTATGCAGAGAACGTAGCGTTTGGTGTTCGTGTCTCTCTGGCTACTCCGCTAGGGAACAAGCGTGAGTAGCCATTAGTTTCCAAGCAGACGTGTTTTAGTTTGAATGCCAATGCATACTAAAAATACTGTACATTTATATATCTTACATGCTAAGAGGTAGAGCGAAGGTTGGTGTTGCTAAGCTTGCTAAGAGAAAAATGCTATAAAAGTGTTGAGCACTATTAGAGTTATTGGCGTACGTGACGGCTTGCTTCAGGTCAAGTGAACGTGCTCGTCTCTCCATTTAACTTAGATAAATAGGAACTTTAAAGAAGAGTGAAATATATATACTTTATTTTAAATAGCTTACATATTTAAATAAAAACAAAAAATAATTTAAATAAAAAACAAACAAAACCACAGGCGGTAGCTTGTTGTAAAATGAGAGAAGTGGCTAATAAAGCGTTGTGTACACTAGACCTACATCCCTTATTACGAGTAAGTAGGGTAAAGGTAATAGATTAGGTCCGCAGTAATGAATGCTGTACACAACTTGTTGATGTAAGGACGCGGACAAAGAATGAAAGCCTTTTTTCCAAATATTTCATCCAGATAATATTCCTCGATTCAAGCGCTGAAAAAACCTATACAAATGCAAATAATATCCGCTATGAAGTATAAAAATTCTCATAAATCAGTATCACTCATTATTCCTACCCCAAAAGTAACCCGGACCGCCCATTGGACCTCAATATTAAATCCTATAGTAATTTTAGGTTTATATAGTACTAGAACAGAGAAAACTGTAGAATATTTTTATGAACTGTTTTGCTAATTTTAATTTTACGCATTATAAAAATATTTTAGTTATTATAAAATTTCGTTTTTAACTTTTAACAACTAATAACATGTAATTAAGTATTGTTTTGTCTATTATCTACACAACAACTTTCTTAATTTTTCAAAAATATTACATGGCTAACACTTCAAAAAAAATCTTATCCCTATATAAAAATTCAATCAAATTAAATCAGCTTCACGGTGCATCACGACATGGTAGGCAAAGGGAACCTAGTGTTAAGACACTCCGTCTCCTATATAAACATTATTTATTCTTATTCCCCTATATAAACATTATTCCAAGTTCATAGTTAAATATGGTCATCGTTCAACGAAAGATACGAGGATATTCGAGTAAGGGTGTGGAGTGTCAATATGGGCAGGATTTATGTGAATACATAACAGCGGGCGGCTACGCAGAATTGGCTAACAGTTTCGTATACTACGTAAACATTTATAGTAACATAAAGCTGTTTATTTCCAGAGATATCTAGAATAAAATTAGATAAAAGAAAGCGAAATATATCTAATTTTGATTTTTTTTTAAATATATAAAAATATTGTTAATTCAATGAGTGAGGCATGCGTTTATTAAATATTCAAATTTAATAATCTGAAGGACCCACCAAGGAAGAGTCGAACTGTGAAGGATTTCTTAGCACCAAACATTTATTACCTCAACTGCTATTATATTATACTTGATATCTTATTTTAACCCACTTCAAAGATGAGAAGATTCTCAATTCAACAAAAACATATTTTTATTGAAGATATTCCATATCTCTTAAGCCACAATTTTTTTTTACAATTTTAAATATCTCACAAAAATATTGGCATAATCCAAAAACTTTCTTAGACATCTCCATAGTAGTTTAGACTACACAGATTTATTACAGACAGATTTATACAGTACAGATTTATCTAATTACGCACACGGCAAACTCCCTCGAATTTTTATTTTTCACCTCTCAGTTACAAGTGTAACCTACTACCTTCCAAATTTGAGCCATCCAGTACCCAGTCCCTGAGTAAAATAACTGTGACATACAGACGGACATTCCAGACAAAAATTCCGTCCTAAAAATCATCGATGTTAAAATGTATTTGGATTTTCAGATAAGGGTTTTAATAAAAAAACAAATATTAATTCTTAATTCTAATTAAAATTAAGCATAATTAAGTATTTAATAGCCTCATAATATAAATAATGTTAAGGAAAATGTTTAAGATGGACGTTTCTAATTACAAGGCAATTTACAATAAAACTCTTGACGAAAATTTACGAGCCAGTCGAGGAAAATGGGTAATTTTGCTGGGATTCATTTGCATTTTAAACAACTTATTACTGTCCCATTAGAAGGAAGGGTTGACGTCGAACAGATTTTGATGTGGCATTCATTCATATTTTCTTTTTTTTAATTGTTTTCTTTTATCTAAAAAAAATCATACAATTTTAGGCAGAAGACATTTCTAGTGTAATAAAGAAAGAAATCGAAAGCGAAGGACTAAAAAGGCCATTCTATGATTATTTTTAATCTGTATATGTAAAATCGTAAGGTCACTCACTCACTCATCACGAAAACTCAGAAACTATAAGTGCTAGGAAACTGAAATATTGCATAGGAGTTCTTTATAGGACGTAGGTGCCTGCCAAGACTTTGCAGTATTCGACTTCGAATTTGCAGTATTCGACTTCTAAGGGGTTGCTTTTGGGATTAATAGTTTGTATGGAACTTCTTTACTTCAAGTGCCAGGAGTATGAAATTTGGGCATGGGCATTTCCTATAGGACGCAAGTGCTTACTAACGAGAATTTGCAATATTCTTCTCTTAAGGGGATGAAATAGGGGTTGAAAGTTTGTATGGAAAAAAATTTAAATCGTTACTGATTTATATAAGATTTTAAATTTAGACTCTTAAAAATATTTAATTGAACACATTATTTATGGTTTATTAAGATTCACCCTCCAAATTGACAATATTTTCATAAATATATTTAATAAATGTTCGAATAATTCTAGCGGGCGAAGCCGCCCAAGTCCGCTAGTATATAAATAAAATATAAACTTCGTTCACGTTGCTACCACAACTGAATTTCTAAAATAATTTCATCAACTTCAACACCAACAAACCACAATAACGATATAAAGTAAAGGGGAAGCATCTAGTTACAGTAATGAATCCCAAATAAAAGAAGTCAGCCTCGCTAATGGACTGTAGGGAGCTTTTAGCTTAAGAGGGCGAGACGCAAACAACGTACGACGTTGACCTTTAGGCCAAGCCCTTTTACCTAGATTTGCGATGTATCGGTCGTCAACAAATGTGGATGTCTTATCGAATTCATTTAATACTGTGTTAGAATTTATTGGGTGTTAATCTACCTTAAGATAAAGAAATTGATATTCTTTTTTGGATTATGAATATAACAATAAATAGGTATAAAGGTTTTTTTATCGTAATTGTTCAGTGGCACAATTGGGAAGTTCTTAATTGTTAAAAGAAGTATACGAGTAAATAATGAAAGGGCATTAACTTTCACAGAATGGTGGAAAAAGATGGACAGTAGGTTCCGTCACGCTGTCGCATATGCAAGGCAGGCTGACAAATGCTAGTTTCAAGTTACTCCGTTTTTAGATTCGAGTCTTTAAGTCTAGGCGAGTAAATATAAGAGTAATATAATTAATAACATACCTTGTATCATTAGAATATTTAAAAAATATTTTGGCGATAACACTAGGCTTTCTCTGCCTACCCTGATCCATGGTATTTCCAGTGGGAAGCTGGAAAAAAATAGTTTAATAGTTTCAATGTCAACAACTGTCATCTTGAGATATTTTCCTTGACCTCAATTAGCCTTGACTTTAGTTTCGAAATGATTGTTCTAAACTTTTCAGGCTTCATTTATTTTTAATATAAATTCTGAGGTAGACACCAGATATTGACTGGTCAAGAATAAAGCATTGTATGCCAACGAATATTGTTTTAGTAAAATTAAATATTCTATTCAATATAGAACTTCAATTATAGTTTGCCAATACAATAGTTCACGTTTACAGTCTTGTGATAGGAAAGCAATTGCGTTGAACTATAAGAGAAATTATTAACTAAGTTTGTATGAAATAGGACCTCTGACATTTGTTTGTGTGGTATTAAATAAAAGCATTAAGAAAACACATTTATTAGGATTTCAGTGCTTAAAGATTAAATAATAACAATTTATTATTTCTTCCTATAATTTCTGGTTAGGTAGTTAAAAAACTTATTTTAATTGGATGAATAGCATCATTGTTGTGATAACGTTTATATACAATACACTTCAATAAAAATAAAAGACCATGAAGCAAATATATTTAAATATTAAATACTAGCGATCCAAATGCGGCTTCGTCCGCTTAAAGTTATTGTTATATCTATAATATAACTATAAATTATACAAAATCTCTATATAAATTGTAGTTTATGTATTATTCGGTGGTATAAGCTATATTATTGTAAAGTTTCATCTAAAGCGGTTCAGTAGTTTTTACGTGACAGTAAAACAAATATCCATCCTAAAAAAAATTCACAATTATAATTGTTATAGTTGTTATTGTTATTAATATTAGTATAATATTAGTAGATGAATTGCTCCAATTGAAAATATAACGATTTAAGTACAAATTAACAGCCTCTATAAAAACAACTTTGTCTTCTAAATCCTAAATTTGAACGAATAAATATATTTCAAATATATTAAAACTCAAATATTAATGTTAAATTATACCAACACTAGAAGGAGGGTAAATTATGAAAATATATTTACAATATATTATAGGGATGTGTAACGGTAGATTAAAATTTATTTTATTATATTATTATCGTATTTATTTATTTGTTATCTAATTAAAACATGTTATCTTTAAGGAACTTCTCTAGTGCGTGATAGAAATGCATCCATACGCCGTTTAGATTGTGATCTTCGTCAGTGTAACTCTGAAAAATAATAAATATAAATAAAGAAGTAGAACGGAGTGTCTTAACACTAAGTTCACATTTACGATTATCTTGCCTTATGCGAGATAGACATGAAGCTAAAGATTTTTTTTATTAAAATCGACCACTGTCTACTAAAATGCTGTAAATGTTATTTACAAAAATACTTCATCTATGCTACGTTATTGACCTTATCTTATCACGTCGTGATAATTTTTTTTATTACAAAAATATAATATTTTATCTTCAAATACTATGAAACCAGTTAGTTATATACTTCTGCCGTAATAAATAATTTTATTCTCGACCTTCGACGAAATTCCAAAATAAATCCACCAGGATCATGTTTCTTTGTATAAATACAAAAAATTCCGAACAATACACTTTTTATAAAAGTATTTGAAGACATTCTGTTCTCCGCTATCCTCCTTTCAGACACGGCGTGTTAAATAGCGTAACTCAACGCTGTCATTTATCTTACCAGATTCCTCTGGTAAGATAAATTCCTTCCGGAAATGAAATTATGAGCGGGGATCGAACGCACTATCATCGCATTTACAGCCACAATACGCCATAAGTAAATCCATTGTATATTTTTTAAGTATTATTTAAATTATAATTGATTTCATTACTAACCATCTGCGTAAAGTATACGTCTTGCCTTTGAAGAACTCTTGATAGCAACATAGAATGTTGGTAATGTACATTGTCATCTTCTGTACCGTGAACGAGGAAGTATCTCTTACTTCTAAACGCATCGACCTGTTGACAATTAGTTACTTTATATAAGTACTTAAAATAATCTAGATAATTGTATAAAAATATAAAAAATAATTATATATATATATATATATATATATTTTACAGAGTTTTAATTCTTTATAAAGTCTGCTAAAAGCTACTGCTTAAAAAAAAAAAAAAAAGTTAAATAGGCCTATGTTAATTTTATTAACAAAAGTTAAAAAAAATAAATAAATCCATAGTTTCGTTGAAGTAAATTAATTAATTATTATAAAATTTTGATATTTTAAAAAATATTTAACATTTTATAAGAAAAATTAAGTTAGATATAAAAAAAAATCATCTACTATTTTGCATCAACCAGGTAGAGAACTGGCGATAGCCGCAGACTGTCCTACAGAAAAGTATATGGATTTAAATCCAATTTAAAATAACGCCATCTATTTCATCAAATATATTCGCCCTCTGTTGGTTAATAAGGAGACTTCGTAGTCCGTACTAACTTACCACTTGTTCCGATAGAAGGGAAGAGTTTGCGTAGCTCTGGGTGTTGTTTTGTGGAACATCCATGTACCTCTCCGTATAGATGGTGTCTTAAAGGAAAAATAAAAATCATTTTTAAAATACACTATATAAGATTAATGATTATAAATAGTTATAGCGAAATAGCAATAACTGTAAGAGTTCTTACAGTTATTGCTATTTCGCTATAAGAGTTCTTGAAACGTCAGTACTCTTAATATTTATAAGAATTAAAATAAAATTAAAGGGGTTATCAAAAAATCAATATAGACAGATTTTGCAGACAACCAATTAACTTTATCCCCTATTTAATTAATCTATAATTCGGAAAACTCGGGTAAACGCTTAAAACTGAATTTAAAAAAATTATAATCGCCCCGCTTTTAGAACTTTTGTGCATTGTTAACTAGGAAAGAAAATAGTTAAAAGTAAGAAAATTCCTAAATCAAATCTACTTAGACAGCTACAGAGTGGCCACAACTCATCGACCGTACTGCAAAAACATGTATCTACATACCATAGAACCGCCAATCCACTACAGGCGCGACCGCCATACCACATCTGAAGACATCCCCGCCCCGCGCCAGCGCCAGCGACGCCGCGTACCCGCCATACGACCAGCCCCATATGCAGGTGCGATTGCGGTCCACCCAGTGAGTGTTTTGTTGGAGATATCTGGGTAATTGGGTAAAGAATTTAAATAATATGTTTAGGTAATGTAATGAAACTTCTTCTTTTAAAAAATAACAGTAATTATATACCAAATATTAAGTAAACTAATTAGCAAATTTACTAGATACAGATAAAGATAAAAAAGGAAGTAATTGCATATAAGGAAACATGTCTAATTTAATAAACATTCATTTAACACTACCCCCAATAACCAATACTGTAATAATATATGCTTGTACAAAAATATAATCAAAATAAAAAGTTTCACATCAAACATGATGAAGTTTGTTTCAAGCATTTTTATTTCAAGACGTACCTGGTAACAGTAATCTGATCTTCAATCTCTACAGAGCCAAGTTGTCTGTTCAACGTGAAGGCGTGATCGACTCCTCGTAAGCCAGAGCCTCTACCATCGATACTTGCGACGGCAATACCATAGCGGCTGACCAGCGACGTGCCCCAATCTACCTTCCATTGTTTAGTTACTAGCGCTGTATCTGGGCCTCCGTAGCTGAAAATTTATGCCGTTCAATTTATACCATTCTCTTAAGTCTATACGCTATACGCTATAAGATCTCAAATTCGGTTCAAAAATGAAGAGTCTTGGCTCTCTTTACCTATTACATTGCAAGAAAAATCGTTAAGCTGTTTTTTATCTACATTCTTTGCGGTGTAAGCAATTAAAGTTATTGAAATATTCAGAGATATTATATCGACACAGATAACATTAACTATGCCACATTATCACAAGTTATTTATTACATTTTTAAATATATTACTAATTTAATGTTTGTCGTTGTAAAGGTCACACACCGCCAATGTTTTATACGATATCTTTTTGTTTTACATAATATTGATAAGTACATTGTCAATCTTTTACTTAAAAAAAAACCATCTCTGAGCTCTGGGCTCCTTAAGTATTTTTAATTTTTTTTATTTCTAAGAAGGTTAGTCGTTCTTGTCTATTCTAATCCTTCATTTTTATTAAATTAAGTTTTTGGTTTTGTGAAGTATAGATTAATCGGCATTTCGCAATAGAAAATGCAATAAAAAGCCTAGTTGAAAATACTTACACATAAACTAAAAGTGGTACATC
The DNA here is from genome assembly GCA_036379175.1 of Heliconius cydno galanthus. NCBI lineage: Eukaryota > Metazoa > Arthropoda > Insecta > Lepidoptera > Nymphalidae > Heliconius > Heliconius cydno. The sequence goes on from JAKRZM010000855.1 coordinate 30,488, forward strand.
TGATCTAGAGAAGTAATCGTGTGGCACTGTAAGGAGGACGTCAGCATCAGGCATGCCGATACCAAGAGGAACAGTGCGTCGCAGGACTGTTGGCAAATTGTGTTTTGCTACAAGCTCAAACACTTTAGCATTGTCGTCCCAAACTCTTTCGAATGTACCGTTCTAAAAATATATAAAAGACAAATATATAATTTCAAACATAAAATAAGTCTATTTTTTATCGTAAACCAAACTTAGGAAATTTAGGACTTAGATTTTAGATAAGCAAATAGATTTTTTTATCCTTTCAATGACTTACTGTATTATAAATATATATCTGAGGAATTTCAGGACCAGCACAGTTGATTGCAATCTTTGATCCAGGGCTTATCTTGGCATCATTATACAGGCACTGACCACCATCAGGTCGAACGATGTTGCAAGTGAAGCAGGAGAGTACGTTGTTAGCTGATAGTGAATATATATGCTGTTCTGCGGTGTCATTCTCGTTGTTCGCTTTGTACCATCTTGAAAAAGAAAGAGAGCTCATAAGAATTGTAAAAGTAAAACCTTAAATATAAAGATTAATAATTATTATTAAAGTAACAGTGTTAATTGAGTAAATTGTAGGAATTCCCTACTAAATACCTAAAAGTAATATTTATTTGAAAATTAATGATGAAAATGTTGAACGTGAAGCTACTAGCTAGTAGTAATACAAAAATTACATATCAATTTGTATAATTAAAGGTGAAAGAATATATTAGCCATATAAGAATAAATGAACTTACATAGTGTTATCAGCTTTCCACGACAATATTTCAGCAACAGTATGGGGTGTGTTAGTGCGGCGCGCTGAGGTCCACATGCCCGTTGCTTGAGAAACCTGTACGATTTGCTTGTAACGTACTCCATTTACGCTCTAGAAGAAAATAATGAAAATTTTTATTATTTGTAACTTAAAATCAAAATCTTATGCATTTGACCAGTAGCCGTGATGATTATGGGTTCGATATCTATTTAGGGAAATGATTGTAGATTATTAACTATTAAAAGACTATTTATTTTCTCAGTTTAGTTTAAATGAAAGCAAAAAATCTTACACTGGGTAAAATGGTGATAAAAGATGTAGCCGCTTCGTTAAATATTAGTGGTATATTGTCAATCCATCCATTTACTTCTGGATGCTCAAATATCTGAAATTTAATATAATTGTTACATTAAAAAAATGTTACTTTTACGAGTTATAAAAAAATATCTTTATAATATAAATATTATAATAATATATTAAATATTTTAATGTCAAATTCTGGACTATTATCAAATTAGTATATAAAAATAAAATAAAGTATTTTTCGAATTTTCAGATGGAAGTGGATTTTCGTAGAATCACGCTACTTCCATATATAGCAAAATCGACAGAGAAGAACCTAGAGTTAAGGCACTCCATTTTTTTAAATGAAATAATTAATATTATTATTTGAATGGACATATAAAATTACAATTATGAATCAAATTCAATAATAAAATACGTTACCGGGGTACAATTCTGAGTTGCATCAACGCAGAGGTCGACTCGTAAATAGTTTTGGACGCGGTTAGTCCACATTATAGCGATAGAGTCAGCTCTTATGAATGCTACATATTTCAAAATTGGCCTGAAATCAGTTTGGTGAAAGTGAATAAATATAAAAATAAAACTTATTATAAAGTTTAATATTAATATAATATGTTAAAAAAGTGCTAAAGTTCATATTTTAAATGTAATTTTCCCATGTAGGTTTATAATTCTGACAATAACATTAATTTTTTTTGAAATATTAATGAAAAAAATGATTTCAAATTGTGCCCCCTCTTGATACCAGTCGTCGGTACTAAAACTTTTATAAAATTGTTAAAACTTTTGTTATTATTTAAATATTACCAATATTACTTGCGACTACTGCCTCAGGTTAGTTAGAACCACGGAGAAACCATTTATTTTTGTTTATTACACATTACTATGAAATTTAAATTAATATCTATCTAAATAATAACCAACTCTTAAATGAGAGATATATACTAGTAAAGTTAATTAACTTACTCATTAATATCCGTCGGTGCTGAGAAGGTAACAGTGTTATTGTTGGTACTATTCCAAATACTGACAGAAACAACAGGATTTCTAGTACCGGACTGAAAAATGTAAGAAAAGAATTTATTAGTGTTTATAAAATTAAAAATAACAAAGTTATTATTAGCTAAATGTCTAAAACTTAAAGTTATTTTATTTCTGACAATAATAATGAGGAATATATTTTTTATATTGTGATTATTTTATAATCCAGTATTTGCAGAGGTAGTCGTTGACTGTTAACGGGATGATTGAATGATTAATTTCTTAAAGTTTTGCCACTCAACACGTAATGTCTCGAAAATAGAGCGGTAGTTGGGGAACGGAGTGTTTTAACACTAAGTTCCCTCTCCTCACTCTGATATATGGTAAAAAACTTAGTACCTACAGTTTTTTTTTAATAAATGCTGCGTTGCGTGCAGATGTGGAACCCAACGCCAAACAGTTCTAACTTTTAATATTATTAAGTAAAAATTAAAGCTAAATACAGAAGCTTTATTTTTTTGTTAATTTAATTGTAATTTGTGTAGATTATTAATATGACATCCTAAATTATTTTAATTTGACAAATATAACAAGGTTATTAACCAAAAAAATTATACTACTTATATTGTATAGATAGATATGTACGAAAAATAATATTTTCAGTCTTTCAATAAATATAGAATACGCTCTACGACACTTGATTAAATCCCGCGAACCATGAAATTTGAGCATATTTCATCTCGATGAGATTTATGAAAGGATTCTGGATATCGAGACTTACATAAAGTGTAATATTATCCTAGGTATAACATAAATGTCTTAAAGTAAAGAAAACTTCTTAAATAATAATTAATTTACAAAACAAAGGAATGTTATGAGATGGAAATCAATTATCCAAAATATTAGACTTTAAATACAATCAGTATTGAAATTGGATTTTACAAAAAAATATATAATTGAATGAAAAGTAATATAAGTTCAGATTATACGCACATGATTATTTAGTTTAAAATATTATGTATTTTTTGGTTCTTTAGGATATTATTATTAGTTTAATGCTAAGTTATAACAAATTCTACATCAATTAGTTCTTTTATTAAATTTAAACATGGATGGGTACACGATATTTTTTTTTTACTAAGAATAGATCTCGCTAAAAAAATAATTTCCAAATAAAATTACTATCCGAAACGAAAATAAAAAAAAAACATTTGAACATACATTTTTTAAAATTTAAAAGTAAAATAATTTATTCCCGGTGGAGACGAACTCGCAACCAATGCGCTTACAATCAGTTGATGTTTCACTTCGCCACATTGATCTCAATTTCATATAAAATCGACTATTTAATAAAATAATTGCATAATCTATACTAATATAATAAAGCGGAAG
>JAKRZM010000856.1:0-38492 GCA_036379175.1 Heliconius cydno galanthus
AGCGAAAACCGCATCAAATTTCGTTGCGTAGTTTGAAAGAATAAGAATAGTTTTATATATAACAATAAAGATATTCACGTTAATTACTAAGTTTCATTTATACAAATTCACCTACTTTTTTACATTGTTATAAAAAAATATATATAAATATATCCAAATAAATGTACATATATAATTACATAGGCTCCTCATAATCATACAAATACCTAAATAAATTAATTAATATTATAATTAAGACTCCCAATTAAAGTTATGCATTCCACAAATAAACTCTTCAAAGTACGAATGTCTGAGTTCAGGCGAGCAGCAGTAATTATTTCTGTGGCTTTTAAACGCGTTTAACAGTAAAATTATAAAAAACATAACGTTGTAATATAATAGGAATTGTGAACGTTTCACGCCAGAAACATAAGGGTTGTCGACGGTCGTAAGGATTATAAAAATAATGGAAAACCACAATTTTATGTTATTTCAATCCTTTTAGTATAATTTCTATAAATATACGTAAAAACATTCGTATAACTCTAAACGCAGTGGCTGGGGGTTCGATCCCCATTCGGGTAATTGAATATATTTAAAGCATTTTATTTTCCTACTCTGATCGACAATCAGCAGGATTCAGTGATCGGTCGACGTAATGTCTCGAAAAATGACCGGAAAATTTGGAATGGAGTGTTTTTACACTATGTTCCCTCTGCCTACCTTGTTTTACGAGAAAAAGAAGAAAGTTTTTTTTTGTAATTCAAATATCACTCATAAAAATATACCTAATAAGATGCATGAAAGTATCTCGTTCTAGTAACATAAATTGAAACACCCAGTTTTTTAATGAGAAGTTCAATTATCGAATTCATCAAATTAAAATTATTAAATTACCACAGTTACTAAAGTATATTAAATAAGTATATAATTTATACTTATTAAAACGACACAAAATTAATTTGTGCAATCAACAAGTTTCAATTATCATATTATTTGTAAATAAATATTATCAATTACGTGATAACACATTCTGACGAATAAAATTAAAAATATGTGTTTAAATTAATTAGGCCTTCCTTCTATACCTAGCTAAAAATATGAATAAAATTAAAATTTACCGGTTCTTCCCAGATCTGAGACATTAACCGGTGATTAAATAAAAAAAAAAAAAANGGGAACCTAATGTTAAGACACTCCGTTCCCCACTTTCTGCCGATTTCTGGAGGTGATAAAATATCTGACGTTCAAAAACTTTTACATATAATAAATTTTCAGTTTCAATAAAATTATTTCGACAACCCTAACCCACAGAAAAAAAAGAGTAAATTAAATTGACCAAAATTCATCAACATAATTAAACATTACTTCACAGAACATCAATTTCAACATAGATACAATCCACCTACAGGAAACTGTGCCAAAACAATGCCGTACAAAGAGGATATCCCATAGCCTTTAACGAACAATAATACGGCACACTGTGCAGCCATACCCATAGCCGACGGTGAATCAGCTCATAAAATGTTAATTAATAACGTTATCTTCACGCATCTCTTATAATAACTTAGCTGATCGAATCCGCAATGAAGAGATACGCAGAATGGCAGGTACTCAAAGTCAAAGTCAAAATATCTTTATTCCATAAAAATGCTTAACATTTACTTGGACATGACAAAAAAGTAAAAAAAAAAAAAAAACAAAATAACCAAAAAATGTGCAATTTTGACTTGAAGAAAGCCCGTTCAAATAGTTGAGCTCATGAGAAGATCCAGGCAAAGAAACTCATGGCCACTCTGTTATGATTTTGAGGATTTGAGGTTTTATGTCACGGTGAGAATGAAGAAAAACGTCCTCAGCTGGTTTGGGCAAGTCTAACGAAGGAGTGACGAGGAATGGCAAAAAAGATCTATGATGGAAAAGTTAGCTAGTAAGAGATATAGGAGGAGACCTTGGTTGACTTTCGAAAACAAAGATATCAAAGATACTGGAGGAAAGTCTACGTGACTTTCCTATAAAAGCATGAGGACCCCCGGAGGGCATGTATGAAGAGGTTGATGACCGTGGTCGAGGCGAAAGAGGTATGTAGAGACCGTAGTGTTTGGCGCTCCGTTCTCTCTGACTACCCCGCTAGGGATAAAGCGTGAAGCTGTGTTGTTATTGTATCTCTTATAATTGCCGTGGTTGACAGCAAAAGCATAGTGTTAAGACACTCTCTTTACTTTTTCCACCCTTTTCTAGACTCGAATAGCGGAATTTAACGTCGAGCTGTGATTACCTATGATGAAGTAATAAGAATATTATTGAAATATAAACATTATTTAGAGAAGACATGGAACTCACAACCATCGCTGTGCAGTCAGACATTCATCTACTATGCCAGGATGTGCACAATTAATTAGTATACACAATAATTAGGTAAAGCTAAACGATAGAACCTTGATTGTTTTAACTGTTTGTATTGTTATCTCGCATAAGTTGCGTTCTATGAATTAGTACTTATATTCACTACTAGTTTTTGTCTGCGGCTTCGCTCCCAACGTCAAATGGCCTCAATGTATGGACATGTAGTAGTTTTTGAGAGTAGTGTGTTTAAACAAACAAACTCTTCAGCTTGATAATAGATGTATAGGGTAATTTTGGTTACTTGTTATCAGGCCGAAGTTTCATTCTATGAATAATTACTAATATTTATTATTTACTTGGTAATAATATACGATTTGGACAATCGATGGCTGTCGATGATGATGAATATACGATTTTAATCAATGGTAAGTTCAGCTTGTTCATTTGTCACCTATACGCCTGATTGAATAATACTATGATGGGGCTACAGGCTCATTTTAATAATCATTTTCGTAGGATTGCCATTGTTTGATTCAATAATAATATTTCATATTAGTCTTATTTGATAATGGTTAAATATATTTAATATTTTTTGATTGAACTCTCAACAGTCTATTAATTAAAAACCCGCAATTTCAAGAACTATTAAATTTTCTTGACTTTTAGAAAAAAAAATGGCTTAAAAGCATCTAGCGATCGATGGTAAGCGAAACAATAAACTGCGTATAGTACTATAAACGATGTATAAAGCGCACTTTATATTGCACTCTACCGTTCAATGGTACGTGCTTTATGCCGAAAGAGAATTCTGGACGTAGTAATTATTGATAATTTCAGCTTCACGCTGTATCCCGCCGACAGCACGGGAGGCAGAGGAAACCTTGTGTTAATATAGTCGATTCCCTATTTTCCGCTACATTCTGGAGGCATTGCGTGTTGAGTGGCGGAATCCAACGCCGCACTTATCGCCTCGACACAAGCGCGAAGAAATGAAAATATCAATTAAAATAAATATTTAATTTCCTCAAGTGGAGATCGAGCCCACAGCCTCTCACGTTTACAGTCACACACTGTGCCCTTCTCCCCGACTGGCCTCTTTATTGTTTTCTCAATTAAACCAGATACATATACCAAAAACAAGCATATCTCACCAAAGTAAACAAAATGGCAATCGAAACATTACAAATAAAAGCCTGCTAAGTGTTACGTTGAAAGGTTCGAAATCCCTGGACTATTTATAAAGTCTTTGTTTCCCTCCATTTGTAATGCAAGTACAACATCTGGCACATTGTTTTTACCCTGCCTTGAAAACAAATGTGTGCCGATGTGCTAATTTTTTATTTATTGCTTGCAGTATGTAACTTTTTTAATATCTTTTTGTTAATGATATAAAATATTTTAATATGTATTGTTATATGAAAAACANCAGGTACTAGCGCGGATGCCATGGCGAGAATGAAGAAGAACGTCCTCAGCTGGTTTGGGCACGTCTAACGAAGGAATGGCAATAAAGATCTATGATGGAAAAGTTAGCGGTAAGAGATATAGGAGGAGACCTCGGTTGACCTTCGAAAACAGAGTATCAAAGATACTGGAGGAAGGTCACGTAAAAAACATGAGGACCCCCCGGAGGGCATGTATGAAGAGGTTGATAACCGTGGTCGAGGCGAAAGAGGTATGTAGAGCCCGTAGTGTTTGGCGCTCCGTTCTCTCTGACTACCCCGCTAGGGATAAAGCGTGAAGCTGTGTTGTTGTTGTATCTCTTATAATTGTCGTGGTTGACAGCAAAAACATAGTGTTAAGACACTCTCTTTACTTTTTCCACCCTTTTCTAGACTCAAATAGCGGAATTTAACGCCGAGCCATGATTACCTAAGTGGGAGTAATAAGAATATCATTGAAATATAAACATTATTTAGAGAAGACATCGAACTCACAACCATCGCTGTGCAGTCAGACATTCATTTACTATTATAGGATGTGCACAATTAATTAGTATACCCAATAATTAGGTAAAGCTAAACGATAGAACCTTGATTGTTTTAACTGTTTGTATTGTTATCTCGCATAAGTTGCGTTCTGTGAATTATTACTTATATACACTACTAGTTTTTATCTGCGGCTTCGCTCCCATCTTGCAATGACCTCAATTTATGGACTATCCAATACAACAATAAAAATGTTCACTTCGAATTAGTAGTTTTTGAGATTAGCGTGTTTAAACAAACAAACTCTTCAGCTTGATAATAGAAGTATAGGGTAATCTTGGTTACTTGTTATCAGACCGAAGTTTCATTCTGTGAATAGTTACTAATATTTATTATTCTCTTGGTAAAGGCTCCTTTTAATAATTATTTTCGTAGGATTGCCATAATTTGATTCAATAATAATATTTCATATTAGTCTTAATATTAGTCTTAAAAACCCGCAATTTCAAGAACTATTAAATTTGCTTGACTTTTAGAAAAAAAAATGGCTTAAAAGCATCTAGCGATCGATGGTAAGCGAAACAATAAACTGCGTATACTACTATAAACGATGTATAAAGCGCACTTTATATTGCACTCCACCGTTCAATGGTACGTGCTTTATGCCGAAAGAGAATTCTGGACGTTGTAATTATTGATAATTTCAGCTTCACGCTGTATCCCGCACACAGCACGGGAGGCAGAGGGAACCTAGTGTTAATGGAAGGCATTCCCTATTTTCCGCTACATTCTGGAGGCATTACGTGTTGAGTGGCGGAATCACACACCACGCTTATTGCCTCGACACGAGAGCAAAGAAATGAATATATCAATTGAAATAAATATTTAATTTCCTCAAGTGGAGATCGAGCCCACAGCCCCTCGCGTTAACAGTCACACATTGTGCCCCTGCACCCCGACTGGCCTCTTCTTTATTGTTTTCTCAATTAAACCAGATACATATACCAAAAACAAGCATATCTCACCAAAGTAAACAAAATGGCAATCGAAACATTACAAATAAAAGCCTGCTAAGTGTTACGTTGAAAGGTTCGAAATCCCTGGACTATTTATAAAGTCTTTGTTTCCCTCCATTTGTAATGCAAGTACAACATCTGGCACATTGTTTTTACCCTGCCTTGAAAACAAATGTGTGCCGATGTGCTAATTTTTTATTTATTGCTTGCAGTATGTAACTTTTTTAATATCTTTTTGTTAATGATATAAAATATTTTAATATGTATTGTTATATGAAAAACATGTGATAATAATAATAATGCTTTTAATTATTATGTAATCATTCTTAAAATGAGGAAAATAATAATAGGAAGTTCTAATATTTACAAGTTATGCATGTAACATAGTGGAATTATTTTATTAATATATGTACAATATGGTAACAATTATTTATTAATTACTATTATGCAGCCTAAAGCAAAATAAAGAATAAAAATATTACTTAGACTATAGAAAAGAAATGTTTCATATTATGTACATACAGATAATGATAATATCAATTGCAGATATACATCAAGTACTAAAGATAAGTGCTTGTAATCTATATGATATACATTTTGATTGAAAGTTTTGTTTAAAATAAATAATAGTGGTGTGGTGGTGGTGTGGTGGTATTATATAATATTTAAAAAAATGTCTAAGCAGGCAAGGAGGATCTAGTGTCAGACAGTTCTCCACTTTCTGCCTTAATTCAAGACATTTTAAATGTTGATTAGCAATTTAATATAACATTTTGTAGCCAGAGCAAAGATTTTTTTTTTTTCCATGATGGTAACAGATCCAGCATTATGCTAACAGTCTGATGCTGATACTGAACCACAATATCTAATAATATTATGAATAATCAATCTACTAAAATTATATTTCTTGTAATGAAAAAAATACATAACATGAATAGAAATAATTGAAAACTAGATTAAATTAAAACACAGAATTATTAAAATTGTTAACAAACTTAAAGTCATATAGTAATTGTAATAAATAATCATTATAATTTAGTTTAAAATTTAAATTTTCAATAGCCTAAAGAGAATTCAACACTTCCGCTAGACACATTTACTTTAATCTGTTACATGTTGATAATGATAATGACCAAAACATTACTAAAACAAAAACATGTTACAACTGATAATTGTTTTTCATAATATTATTAAGTATCTTTGTATAACTGTCTTTTTTATATTTTTAGCTTTAAGCAAACTTAAAATAGTTATTACTTCAACACTTAAAAAAATATTTTCTTTAAATTATAAAAATATTTCAATTAAAATAGCTATAAAAAAAATATTGGAGATTTTTCTTAAATTACTTTTTAACTATTGTAATCAATGAAACATAAACAGCTGCATATTATAGAATAGAACAGAATAAAATATACTTTATTGTATAATTTAAAACATATAAAAAAAATATAAACAACTTTTACTATTAGATAAACAAATTAACTGTTTAGAAACTATTTTACTAATGAATTAATAAATATGTTCTTTTAATTATTATTAACCAATCATTATCCAAGTTTTAATCATGATTTAATTAAAGCAGTTAATAGTCAATTCTCACCTGGTACATTATTTGTTGGGGCCAACGCCCAATCAGGGGAGGAATCCTCTTCATCAGACATGGTGGTACACTTATCTCACAATCAAATCACCAAAACACTGTATGGCATGTCCTCAAACACTTACACTTAATGAGATTCACACGTAAAATTAATAACACCTAATGTTTATTGTATTGGTCCGAATATTTTGCTCCATTTTTCAATTAAGTTCCTGTAATTGTTAATAAATGCTAAGTACCTAATTAAATTCTTATCTTTACTAAATAAAAATGTTTTTTATAAGACAATATATAATAAATATTCATCGAAATATACAGAATTAGCTTTAAAAATAATATTTTATTTATAGAGACTGTCACCCAATTGAGTGGGTGTTGTCCAAACTATAGAGTTCTAAATTAGGTAAGTATCATATCCCTCTGAATATTGAACTTCAAAACAAATGTAATATTTGGTCTATTATTTTACCAAAAGTATAATAAGACTTGTAAATAAATACTGCACTGAAGGTCCAGTGAACAGGCTAACAGGAAATCAAAGGTTTTCACCATTGTCTACTTATTCAAAGGCAACTAATGCTTTCTATTCGTATATTACAAGGTTGCGAATGTCAGTTGATATTAGTACGCTTTCGCAACCTTAGATTTGAACTTTATTTAGACAGCATAGCATTATATACACAAAAAAAAACTAAAGCTGAAAGCCGATGACATATCGATACGTTTCCGCATTATGACTATAAATAAAACATAATATACATTTACTAATTAATAATGTAACTCATTTGCTAATTAATACGATTTTTTACGCTCTAAAAATTTGTTGTAAGGGTTCAAATAAGGTAGCACAAATATCTTAACCTAAATTTATTCTATCGATTGTTATGCAAAAACACTACGATGAGTCATCAATGTCACTATTATAGCACAGTTACATTTTATATCTGAAATATTCACCTGACTAAATTTTAAACTTTAGGTAGTTTTAGATAAAACTATTATTTTATAGCATGAAAATAATTTTCGAGTCTTTCGAAAGCAGACATTTTCCTCGGGGAGTCGAAGATACTAAAAATGTTACCAGAATCATAATTATAATTGTTATTTATAACAAGAATATTTTGTTACATTAATAAAAAAATATAATATTCTATAATATACAGAAAATAAAATATATTTATAGAACTATTTATCATATAATTTTTTATAGTATTTAAAACTAGTACAACTTGTAAAACAAAAATTGTAAGGTACTGTATTAAAAAAATATTTGTAAGTAAATGTCGATTTAATCCATATTATCAGGAGTATCTATATATTTTTAAATTACTTATATCCACATAGTTTTACAATTATTGTACTTATAGATACATTTATTGAAAATAACATCTATTGAACAAAACAATAAGTGTTTGTATGGACTTTCCAATTTATTGCATAAAACAAAAGCTTATTTTAGGAAATTAAGTCATATAAATACAAAATCATGTATTTACAACCTTATTATTAATAAACATTAATCAATTTACTTAGATTTTTCTCTTTACAACTTCTAACTTTTTCGCTGTCGTACCTTTTTATAACTTAACTTTGTATTGGAATTGCTAAATTCAGAAGTCGTCAAACTGGCAACGTCCTTGCTTGATACAACACCGGAAATACCTAAACCTAACGTTCTTTTTTAGTAATTTAATTAGAAAAATAAGTAATATTTAGCATTCTTTGCACAACATAATATTTTATTAAAAATAATTAATTTACTTTGAAAAATTTTTTTTACAAGTTATATTTTAGAATTTTTATAATAAATTCCATTTTAAAGAGCGTCTCAACTGACAGAGCGTCATTGTACGTAATGGAGTCGATCTTTTATTCGACTAAGTTGTGATTGAAGTTATTAAGGATTTTTATACAAATATCACATAAAATTGTGTATAATTGTTTATTGTTGGAGTGAAGCTTAAACGTAGAAGTGATTTATGGATACCAAGGCTGAAAAAACGTGTATATACAACCTCATTTTTGCCTCAATGGTATGTGTGCCATCAAAATATTTTGGAAAGTTTACTATAATTCTATTTACAACGTGAGATTTAAAAAGTACCTATTGCATAAATCAACTTAAGACCATTAATAACAAAGTTCTCGTATTAATATTTTGTAAAATCTTTAAGAACAAGCAAGTATTCTTAAGCTTTGTCATTCGCGTAACTGGGTAGCTGCACGAAAGGTCATGCATTCATTTGTCTTTTTATTTTCAGAATGATTGTAATGCAAGTGCCAATATGGGATTGTTAAATATACGCTAACATAACGTAAATATTTATTTTGGTTGCCGAAACACGCGGGTTAATGGTTTTACGAGGGCAAGTTTGTTATCCAACGTCAGATGAAGGGATGGCTTCTGACCAACCTGTGAAGAAAAAGCAAAGAATTGATGGTCCTGACATTGACGATGGGAGTGACAAATCTGCTGAGGACATACTCACTGATATTTACGATTCAGAAACACCACCTGCCGATAATTCTGGAGATTATACATCGAGGAATGGTGAATCTCCAGATAGCGGGACTGTGAGCGAGGATGCAGTTGACTGTTCTTCTATTTTAAGGCTCCCTAGTGATACAAATGTTGACATCTTACCTTCATGCTCCAATGATATACCTCACTGGACTGCGGCTGATGACACACTGCTGGCTGAACTCAGAATTATACAAAATGCTTTAGTTGAACAATGTTTGTGTGGTTTTGATGAAAATTCTCTCTGTCAATTGTTTGACAGGAGATTACATATAGCATCGTGGCCAATAACATGTTCCCTCACTTACCTGTCAACTATGCAGCTTATGTTTGATATATATCTGAAGCAAAATAACACAGGCACTATATGTTCAAGGTTGATGTATGCATGTGACTTGTTTGTGAGGAACAGACATGATTGGATCAGTGAGGTTGTGGAACTATCGGAACACAAAAGTAAGTTTATAACATTTGTAGCATGTAGAGTATTAGCTAGCTTTCTAATTGTTTCCAAGGATACTGTTGATGAAAATTGGTTACAACAAATAACAGAAAATATATACTTGTTTGATAGGATAAATAGGATCACAGTACAAAAAATAAACTTTAGCTTGGACATCATTAAGAGGATAGTTGAATGGAAAGATGTTGTGCAGCATCCATTAGAAGAGAGTAGCCTTGTAAATACATCTGGTAGTGTCCAAGTGGCAGAGGATAATCCCTTCAGAAGTGGTCCAAGTTGTGGTAGCAGTAGTAACAGTGCACAAATCCCCTCTAGTTCCCGTAGTGATAATTTACACAGTGCTTTCTCTAATTTACAAACACATAGTAGTTCACCGTCAACATCTTCAGGCGACAACGTTGATAGTAAATCTGTACAGTTTCAACTTAGCGAGCCAGTGTTAAAGTTTCCCCTTGACACATCAAATACTAGTATGGACCATTCTGAGTCTCCAGAACCCCCCCAGACGAGGATAGAGAGAGTGAATGAGCATGGTTGTGTTACAGTTATACTGACCGACTCTGAATCGTTCGATACATCCCATATTAAATGTTTAACAATAAAAACGTTAGAGCAACACTGGCCAATATTGGTTAAAAATATGAAACTGCTTCTTCTAAGGTACCTGAATTTATCTAATGCTGAAAATTGTATATTAACATTCTTTTCCCTATGGGAGAACATTATTAGTGTAAAGGCGAATCTCTCAGTAATAGATACGAAACCATTTTATGCAGACTTACAAGGATTTGTTGATCTTCTACGTAACACAATGCTGCCAAGCTTAATATACACACAAATACTCAGTTTGTTTAATGAAGTTCTTTGCTATGGCTCAACACTGGCTCTTCAAGATATTTTACCCGAAGAGATATGTTGTCTTGCGCATTCTATTGTAAGATATGTTAAAGACTTTCGATTACTAAGTGAAGTTAGCGTTCAAAGCAGTAGAAGTGGGTTTGGTTTCTTGGGTCACGACTGTACTGTCATCCGTGATTATTCCCTAGGACCTGAGGTAGCGCCTTTGTCCTCATCTATCCAATTAGTAGACCAAAGTTACGGTGACGAAGACAATGATGATACATCGCAATCTCGTAGCGAAGTAGACAAAACCATGTTACAAAGAATGTCCTTGTTAGTTCTAAAGTCAGTAGCAGTCACTGTGAAAGAAATGCGTTGTGATTCCTCTGACAGTTCGATAGATTCATCAGATTACAATGCAATTCAGGATATGCAAATCGTAGAAAGATCGATTCGAGATGTATTGAAAAAGTTAGATGTGTTCATTAGAAATCGATTGGAATTTCATCCAGAAACACCTTTCACGAAGATGTTGATCCATCTCTTTAGTGAACAAGACGATTATCTTATTGAGTCCATGGTGTGCACTTTAGATATTACTGTAGGTATTGTCTATAGGAATTCCATGTATCCTGACTTAATACCCATGTTGAATCCTATCATATCTTTTATAGAGTTCCTCAAAGTAGTGTCCCATGATAGCGATGTTTTATTAGACTATCTTGTAAGCAATGAAACATGTTTTTTATTGTATTTGTTGAGGTTTCTAAAATATGTCAGAAGGAATTGGCCTAAGTTCTTGGAGTCTTGCCAACAAGCTGACTCAGGAGGTACGAGAGGGTTAGATGATACAATGAGGGTTTTAATTCGGCTCCGTTTACAAATCAGTAGGCTTGTATCGAAATCTCTATTTCCATATAATATAAGCCCTGTTCTACGACTGCTGGAGGTTTGTGAAAGCTTATATGAAGGAAATGAGTTTAGCTGAGAAATAGAACTTTGAGCTTATATTAATTAGCAATGGTACAAATGTTTACTTTTTCTTCTAAATTCAAATGTTGTATATAAAAAATGTTATTAAATGTATGTAACAGCTCTTTACATTAAGAATGCATTAATTATTCAACAATGAAAGTTTCATCAAAATATGTTATAAATAATTTCTGTGTTGTTATTATTGTAATTATATTTTTTTATGGTAATTAAAAGAAAACGGTTATAACTTTCACTTGAAAATTTCTTTAAGACTGGCAACATAATTGACATTCCAAAATTTGTTGATTGGCTTTGATTTAAGTAATTATTAGATTTGAATATTAAAATAATTTATATTAATTATAATGTTGTAATTTTCGTGTCCATATAGTAATTAGTTTACTCATTGACGTCTTCCCAGATTAAATGTTTTTTTTAATAATCTTTAATTTGCAATTTTTCGATAATAAAAAAACAACATATATTTTGTATACTTTTTTATACAAATAATATTTTTTAAAAAATTAAGTGGATTTTATGAAATAACTATTTAAGTGCCTTATTGCAACATTGGTGCTTAACACTTTATTGTAGTTGTATATGTACTTTATATTTGTTTACAATAAATAATAATTTAATTTATCATATACTTAATTTCTAAGGTAATTTAGCACTAATTTATTATATTATTTGTATATTTGTAGCTGTAATGCATATAAGATGCGGGTTTTAATTATGATTTCTACTAAATTATATTCCATGTCACAATGTAAATATATCGCCATCAATTACCATTTAATATGTAACTTTAATCAGTATTAATACAATATCATAATTTATATAAATATATATATATACATTCATAATAATTATAGCTAATAATTTTTGTTTACTTGATAAATTCATTAAATTGACTGCAATCTTACAAATATTTTCTTTTTTATTATTAAAAATAAAATGAATTTATCAACTATGATAACTTTGTATTGTGAATCTTAAACATATAACAAATTTATTTAAAACCTCAGTCATATTTTTTCACTCTTATTATAATTAAATATTGAATCTCAATTATGTTCAATGAATAGAAACAATCAAAAGTATACAACAATATGAAACTAATATAAAATAAGAAAATAAAATGTACTTTAATAATAATCTTGCCAATAATATTATAATCAGAAATTAACAAAATTATATTCAATAATTTAAGTTTCAATGTAAAATAATATAAAAATGAATTTTAAAAAATTCACAATTAATGTACTTAACTCGATTTTTATAAATAATTGTTCCTTATATCATAAAAGGCAGTATAATAAAAGTGACATCAAACATATCCAAAGTTTTTTAGTTTTAAGTTCTTCTTCATTTATTCATCACTGATAAAATTTTTACATTTTTTTTTTCACTTTTTCTGTACTGTATTATGACTTGTGTATGCATATTTGTTTTGTGAGACACATCTGAATAGTTAATATTGTATTGTTAATGTTGTAATAATGGTAAATTAAAATAACAATAAAACAAAATATTTTTGTATATGATCCATAGTATTTGGTTTAATTTCAAATATTATATATATTTTTTTACATAGGTCGTAATCCTCTGTCACCCCAAACCTGATCTCGACTACTCAGTGGAGTGGATTTGGATACATGTAGGTATATGATACATTGACGATAAAAAATATTACTCTATTTCTTTCTATACCTTTTTGTTAATTGCTAGTGTTTAATCTTATCTTTTCTGACTGATTTTGGGAAATTAAATTACTTTCTATTTGAACCTACAAACATGGTAGTGTAACCCAACCCATTCAATCCTAATTCCCACTGCACGGTGTCTTGATTATATTATACATATTTACAATTATTAAAGTATCTGATTGTAGACGCGACGGTTGTAGGTTCTATTTCCATTCTGTAGAACAAGTTATTTTCACTTCCTCGCTCTGGTACCGAGGCAAAAGCGTGGCGTAGCGTCTGGAAGATCTGACGGAGAGTGGGTAACGGCGTATCTTAACACCAAGCTAAGACATTCCAAAGCAAAAAAATAGAAATATATGCTGGGAAACAGTAGAAGTGAAACTTTATCTTGGACCGACCGCAACACTTTTTCGTGAGAGAAAAAAGTCTTAAATCACCGTCTAGAAGTTTCACTTGAAAAATACTGAACTAAAAAGACTAAGCAAAACAAAAAAAATACTTTTAATAATACACGTACTTCCTTTAGAAAATTCGTTCATATCTACTAGCATGGGTACTCCATGCTTTATTAAAATAGACATTTATCTTAGATTCTAAAGTTTTTGTTTAACTATTTTTGTACGACTCTAGGGTGGAGTGTTTCTTTTTCAAAAGCTATTCTGTTTGCCCTTTCATATCATCAAATAGAGCAAAGATGGAAATCTCCGACCTAGTTTTTGAGAATAGTCTATTTAGGGCGAACTAGGCCAGCTCGCTTGACCTAAAGTTTTCTTTTACCTATTATTATAGATATTGTTGTCATGTTCTAGATTCAGATATATTTAGAATGCTTATAAAATTCTGTGTTGGATAGAATTTGTCAAATTTATTAATATAACGTTGCCTTTAGCTAAGTACTTGTAGGATATTTTCGTTTCTTGCTATGGTAACAAGACAGCGAGTTGAATTTGGCCATTCGACGCTTAATGTCTCGAAAATTCGGCGGAGAGCGTGGAACTGAATGTCTTAACACCATGGGCATAGGCAGAGAGTGAGCCGGGTGGGCCGTGCCCACCCCAGAATAGTCTTGTGTCCAGCCCAGAAATTTTACAAACATTATTTAATTACTAACATTACTAACAAAAATAACACTTACGCGTCCATATGTGTTTAAACCCAGCCCAGGCCCACTCCAGAAAATATCTCTGGATATGTTAATGCTTAACACCAGGTTACACTACCTACAGCGTCTCTATGAATTCTGGATACGATGTGAAGCAAAAAATATGACACAATTATCTGATTAAACAACGCCTATAATATAGTGATTAAGGAATTATTAATTTGCATTAGATAAATTAACTTCCAGATCCAAAACAACTACCTTCTATAGTTCTTCATACAAATCTGTCATAGTCGAGAATCGAACTCACATTTTCTCTTTTACCAAATTTGCTAGCATCTATACCGAGGCCAGTCGTGTGAAAGTTAATTCAATCTCGTTTTTAAATATTATTTTGTTAGACAGAAAATATTTGGACTTAAGGTACTTATAAGAAGTTTGCCGGAAGCGACATTCGCGTGATAGGCATTATTAAAGGTAAAGGCGCAACGATCGATTGCGTGCTACCTGGGAATGGGGATCGAGGAATTTAGTTGCAAATTATGAGGATATTTTAATGGTACACATCCTTTATGGTGAGTTGAAAAGTTTTAGGCTTCTGGGTGTTATTATTGTTTTATTTAGTTTGAATATATTATCTTTTAGGATTTGGCGTAGGTAATAACTTAATAAGTATTGTAATATTATATTTGCAAAAATCTAGCTTTTTGTTTTTAGCTTATTTAATTTATATAAACACAATTACATGGTTATGGGTTTACGCAGTTTTCAAAGTTTTGTACGGAGAACGGAATCCGTAAAATGTCTTGGTTTTAAATGTCTGCAGATAAGTATATAGAGATAAAAAAAAATAATAATATATCTTGTACACTTATAAAACATTACAATCTCTCACTGAACTCCAGGTATTTTCCTATATATTAGGGGAGACAGAGGGAACCTAATAGTAAGACATTGCGTTGCCCACTTTTCGCCCACGCGGGAACGCCGCCGCGCTTTGTTTACCAGAGCCGGGAAATAGTAATAATTTAAAAGTAAGTGATCTTTCCCCAAAGTGGAGATGGAGATGACAACTGTCGCGTTTATAGTATTAAAAATACGATAAATTATATTATTTTCAAGTTTCATCTAGAAAACTTCAATATAAAAACGACTTCACTTGACCTATTACCCCGGATGTGACCTGATAGCTGTGCTGGAGTGGCACTAACTCGCTATACAGTGCACACGTACATATTACCGTATCCAGATTAATTGCATGACTTGCTCCAATTAAAATTTAAAAGGAAGACTGCATGGCTGTGCCAACTCGCGTAGGTAAGGAGGTCGTTATAACACTTCAAATGATTTAAAATACGTTATTATAGATATTTTTTTTAAATTTTGTATTATAAAAATATTTTTTATGAGTCCGTCGTAGCGCAAGTGAGACTTGTGGGCTTGTGATACCAACTCGAGGAAATTAAATATGCGGCTGTTTTATTACTTAAAAGTTTTTAATTAAGAAGTTACTAACAATTTCAAAGAAATACAAATAAAAATATAAAATGTTCGCAAGCTTTATATAAATAACTAAAGTCCTATAGAGGGAGACTTAACTTTGTTACATGGTAAACAGCCTGTGATACCAAGGCCCCCAGACCTGAACCTGAAAAGCTACTATATTAGACTAATAAGAATAACCCTCAAAATTACAGCTTTGCTAAAATGACGTGGGTCTAGGAGCCCTGGGATCTGTCTAAAACCAAAACTATATTTTTTAAGTATCAATAACATTACTCGATAAAAACATTTGTGTGTACTTAAGTATGTACGCAAGTTATACTTCTTTTTAAACGACTTCTGTAAGAAAAGGAGGCTATCAATTCGACTGTATTATTGTTTCTAAAATCCTTCGCATTATTCTATGCTTGTAGAGAAAGAGACAGTAATAAAAAGTAATAAAAGGAAACAAAGGTATATTTTAATATATTGAAAAAAAAAAGTTTTATTATAACGCATTATCTACTTAAATAAATGTTATTTAAATATCACGAAAAAATATTTGTGTACAATTACAAAAACTAAAATGTTGACATGTCGTTTGTAGCTAATTTCATGATGTCAGTTTGCCGTGCGCGCGCATTGTAAAAATCTACTCTCATCATTTTTCTCTAACGTACCAAAAAATGTATAACATGCATACATATTCAAAACACAAATAAATACACTTTTACTATGTTATCACCATAGTAAAAATGAATTTAATACAGTAAGTAAATAAAATGTTCAAGAATATATAAAATATGTGCGACTCTAATCACCAGTTTTGTGGGTTCCATTCTTATTCGGGGGAAAGAAAATTTTAATACATCGAGGCAAACTGCAGCATGCAATTGCTTAAGAATTTGCTGGAGAGGGGAAAGGAATGTCTTAATGGGAACTGAGTTTTTAACTCTAGCTTCTCCTCTTGCTTCGTTCGGGATATAATGTGAAACTAAAAAAATTTACACAGCGGGACTTGAAGCCTCGCCTTTCGGAAATCGCCTCAGACAGACGTAAGGTATAATGTATAAAGAGAGCACAAAAACAAACACAATATATTTAATATATTTATTTTTCGTAGTCAGACTTCTTTTCTTTTTTTTTCATTATCATGATTTTTAAAATATTGTACAATAATTAAGATTTAGTGGATTTACACAGATCAAGTGGATTTAAAACTATTTAAAGGTAACAAATGTATTTTAAGGTATTGAAGTCTTGGTAATTATGTATTCTTTATTAAAAAAAAATCAAAGTAATGTTGTTTAATAAAATATGTATGCTCACAAGAATTTAAACTATTCAGTTTAAATCATCACTCGTTTGTTGAACATCTTGTATTCATATAAATAACAAAAAAAAAACTAGTCAATGCAAATACATACATATAAAATCATAAGTAATCGTCATACACACAAACAAATAAAAAACAATACCTAATCTGACTCACTAAAAGATACCTAACTGGTAAACAACGATGTTTCATGATAAATGTTATCCAAATAAAAAAATACACACTAAACTTTTTTTAATTCATAATTTGACAAAGGTCCGAACACATTGGACCTATTTAATAATTATTAATAAGATTTATTATTATTATTTTACAAACATTCAATTATATTTAATGACTTAATTTCTACCAATTATATTATTTACGCAGTAACCTCTAACACATTATTTTGACCAAACACTACTGTCATTTTAGTAAGTACAGTACAGCGTCGATTATCCGAACGTCGATCAACCGGACAACCGTTTATCCGAACTACTAAGCCAGCCAAACTCGTGCGTTCGTAATCCTTATCATTGCTTATGTACACTTGTTCGAAATATTACTTGTCATTCACACTCGGTATGATACTTCATATAAGACGCCTTATAAATTAAACCTCGGTTAAAAAATCCTAAACGTTGGCTTGAAAATATAACATAAGGATAGGTATAATTTTTAACTTAATAACAGTTCGATTATCCGAATATCCGTGTTCCCTAATTAATTCGGATAATTAACGCTCTACTGAATTTTCTTTTGGCAATCACAATTATAAATAATATTATCACATATCTAAATTTTAACCACAAACGTTATAGCGCTGAAAAATCGAGCCAATTAATTGTCACAATGAAATTTAATTCCAATATAAGATGTGTAGTATAGCAGGGTTGTCAAAAAGAACCTACTACTGTAAAAGCAAGACACCTATTCTCTACATTCCGCCAGATTTCGAGGCATTCCATGTGGGGTGGCGGAACCTAATGTTACCCTACATCTTACACGATCAGGGTAAATGAAAATAATTTTTAATAATAATTTCCCCGAGTAAGAATCGAACCCACTACCATTTACAATGTTTATCAAAAATCATTATTTGGATAACAAATCTCATGTTCCGCTATCACTATACAATTACATACATAGCACAACAAAACCTACATACACACATCATACAAACAAACAAACAAACTTACAAAATAACTCAGGTATCATAATCCTCGTCTATTTGCAAATCTCCTGAATTCAAATTATCTATATCCAAAAGAGGCACTACAGTGACTACTTTAGCTTCATTATTCTTCTTTATATCAACCTTAGACTTAGAGTTCTGTCGTTGTAACTTCTTGTTTTTAACACCGACTATACTAGCTACTGTTGTGTCTAACACTTTGATTTCTGGCTTGGCTAAGTTCTTAGAGAAGTCAATATTCAGTATTGGGGTTATGGGGGTCCGGGGTGGTGTGTCTTGCCTTACATCTACATAGAACGCGGGGTTGTGGTCCGCCTTTGACACAATTTCGTCTAGGGTCTCCACCGGCGTCAAATTAATGTAACTAGACGTCGACGGCTGAGGACTCGCGTACGTTGGATTCACTTTTATCACACTATTGTGTTGTACTTCATCTGTTACTAGAGTTTCTTGGTAGAAATTAGCTGTAATAATTCCTTTATCTTCTTTCTTAGTTAAATCTATGGCTGTTTCTGATGTGATAGTTTCGTTTTTGGGCTTTATATCGGTTTCAGCGGACAATGCTCGCCTGAAGTTTTCCTTTGGCGCTGTTATAATTTGTTGTATTTTAACGTCGGAGCTGCTAGAGCTGTTTGAGTCTTCTCTGGCTATCCGTCTTGGTACTGAGGTGTCTGAAAATCTAATAAAACAACACTGTGTTAATTAATTATGTCTTTCAGTTTGATAATTATTTCTATATTTAGTTAGGCTCCGCCAGCTAAAGCACAATGACTATGAAAGGGAATAAGAGTGCCTGAACGCTAAGTTCTCATGATACGTCTAGATTTAAATATAGTAAATATAGGTAAAATGTCTGCATTATTCGTATAATAAACTTGCTTATTGGAAATAATAAGAAATAAAAATAAATCCAACATAAAAAAACCCATCAAGTTTATAAAAATAATAGACTAATGATAATATGTATTATGCCTTTTCAACGAAATGAAACTATTTACAAATTGATGTGTTCGTATCTACTATACCTATTCAACAATCAACTGAATGTCGGTCGTTCTTAGACAAGAGATAAATGATAAGTAAAATTTGAAAACTTTTAAGGCTTTAGAGGATCTAGTAAGACTTCAGTATTTTATTTCACATAGATAGATAGATCATGATAATAAATATAATAAAGAAATATATAGGTACACTGAACAGGGACATTTGAATTTATTTATGCTTAACTTTAAATATATGAAAGATATGGTTAAGCCACAGAACCAGTTGGTCAAAAAAACATCTAATTTCTAGACAAAAAAGGCACCTTTTTTAGTTGCATCCCATTCACAAATACGGTAGGCAGAGAGAACATGCGACCTACACTAAAGAACCTCTATCCAATCTCAACGTCGCGCTTTGCATTGTGAATGAAAATATTAAATATTACATTTTCTTGAGTTCCGAACACAACCGTCGCGTTCATTGACGCGCCGCGGCAGACGCATAAATAAATAAAAAATATTTTGATATAAATTACCTAGATGAATTTGGGGAGCTTTCACAACTCAACATTTCTCTTTCTTCCGCTGCTGTAACATCGGGTATGTTTTTAACCTGAAATAGAGAAAATTATAAACATATTACATTTTATGTATAATTGTCATTTTTCCTAATATAATGTAGTATAGCTTTAATTTTTCTCAATGTTTGCATTTTTAATTAAATGGCGTAAAAACGCCGTAAGCTATGCCTACTGGAATGGAGTAACTTAACATTAGTTTCCTAGTCTCTCTCTGCCTACCCTGCAACATGCGGGATACAACATGAAAATAAATTAAAAAATATAGAAAGCAAATTATGATATTATTTACAACTATTTTCTTAAAAATCGATGTAAGAAATAAAACACATCACTTTTGTTAAAGTGCAAAATCAATTAAGAAGAGTTAATTATCTTCCCCAGTTATGTCACATTGGTATAAATTGTATTTTTGCAATTAATAGATTATTTTTATTGACATTAGCATTATTAATGTGAACATGAACAGGTTTATTTGCAATTTCTAATACTTATAACAGATGTTTTCTCATAATCCTAGCTGATTAAAAAGTAATTATGTTAAAATTATTTATATGCCTACAAATATAGAAAATTTAAATTCTATCACCTAATTAAAATCTTATAACAAGTAATTATTTCTTACCAAATCCCTTAGAAAGTCAAACCGCGACTCGGAAAGTATACATTGCTTCACATGAGACGGACTGAGGGTCTTTGCATTCCTTTGCATTGTCACTTGCATTGCTTTACTTAGTAGAGACTCCACAAACAGCTCTAGGGTGCGAGGTGTAATTATGAACAGAGAATGTTAAAGAAATTGTATATATTATAACATTTGTAAAAGTATTCAAATATAAAAAAGTGTAGGCAGAGGGAGAAACATAATTTATGGTGATTTTTGGATGGTGGATCTCAATGCTACACGCTTTGTTTACCAGAGCAGGTAACTATAAATCATTTAAATATAGTAATTTCCTCAGGCAAGGATTGAACCTACAATCATTGTTTAAAGTCAGATAAATATTTATGTTCCTATGACATAAGTCTCAAATTATTTTACATGAATAAATAACATATTAATAAGCCAAATGTCTTCACATAAAACAATTCAATTTATTTATCAAGAAATTTAATCTAAAAGTCACAGGTGATGATAAAAGCTTTCTTGGAACTGTTTATATTTTATATTATAACACATATATTAATGTGAAATATAAACTAAAATCAATGAATATATATTATAAAATATTTGCAAGAGTGTTAATAGTATAGTTTATAAACTATACTCCTTTTATTTATAGCTTCAAATTGTATTCAACATCTGGCAGTGTAAGGAGAAGAAACATGATGTTAAGCACCTCCATTCTTCACGTACTGCCATATTTCAAGACAATGCATGTTGAGTTATATAATTAATTGTTGTGCTTTATTTTGTTACCAGAGCAAAGAAATTAAAATAATCCCCAAGTGGGAATAAAACATACAACCATCGCATTTATAGCCAGAAGCTGTGCTGCTGTGCCATGACGGCCTCATAATTAAAATATGAATAGTTCAATGTGCTATGAAAAGCTACAAGAATAAACATAGTTAAATTAATTTGCATAAATATAATATTACCTAAACAATATTACTAGCAATTTAGTTAAAGGTGAATGTTATTAAAATTACAATATTTCACATAACTAATTTCTCTAAATAATAGGTATTATTATGGTCTATATTATAGTTAATGGCTCATAGATAAAATCATCATTACTGACAGCAGTTTATTAAAATTAACAGCCTGATATCTCTACTTTTATACTTTTAATAATGAAGATATATAAAAAAATATCTTTAAATGTCTTTGTATCATTTCAATTTTTTAATTAGATAGACAAGACAACAATCTATTCTCTATTATTATTTAGATTCAAGACACACATTTATAAGACAACTGTCTTTAACAATATTATCAAACTAGATAACTGCGCAATATTCAAAAGGAATAATAACGATAGCAAGAGGATCTGGCAATATAAATAATGTCACCTAGAGAAGTCCTTACATACTATATATGAATGTTTGTATTATATACAACGATTTTATTGAAGTCAATTGAAAAGGATATAGATCATAATTGGCACAGCTTGTGCTACCTTTCCCACTTCTTCGTCAGTCTGCATTATCTTCTTAATTCGTCCCTATAAGCAAACAATGTCATGATATCACCAATCTCTCATAGAACCGACAAAAACAAGCCCCTTTATCTTGTTATTATGGACGTTTTCGGCAACTTTAAACTTACAGCTGGAAACCTGGCATTGTATTTTCTTTTCTTCGACGGCATAGCGATGATCTGTTCACTTTAACACTATTTTAAGATTAAAATAAGCTCACTTCGCCATAGCACTGTTACACTTCTCGCGCATTTTTGAGGTTATAAAAGGGGGACGTTCGCAGCCTACTTCATTTATATACCAATCTGACAGTTTTCCACCTCTTTTTACAAACAACTTTTCAATTATATGGCAATTGTTTTGTTTATTATCTATCTGTCTTAATGTTGTATAGAGTTAAATATCACCACGATTTTTTAAAGATTTATAATATATTTATTTTTTTATTTACTATCTATTAAGTGCAGTTAAGGCTTAGTCTTTTTTATATTAACTTACCATCATGACATTAATTATTAATTATGTACCTTAATAGTTTACTTTTATGGAGTATTATTATAATTAAACTATAATAATAAAAATGTGATTTTTTGGCAACTTTTAACCTAGATTTTATGCATAAAAAATGTTTACATATTAATTGTTAATCTAAAACAATCTAAAACGACAACCCTCGCAACAAGATACCTTCATCAGGGGCTTCAGGTCTGCGTGTGTAGTGTCAATTGTCAACTGTCAATTGTCATGCAAAATGGCGTCGTTATCGAGGTACGTTTTACTTAAATTAAAAAATTGTTTTATACCTAAATATTAATACTATGTTGGTCTAAATAGCATTTCATATCCTTCATATTGAACAAGAAATATAACTGGAAAGAATTTAATTCCATCTTATAAATTTACGTGGTTATGTTTGTGTCGTCAATGTTTTATAAAAAATTGATAAATATAATCAACTATGTTACTTACATATGATTTCTCTAAAATTTTATAATTTTCTTTTTAGTACTGCAGTACTTAATAAAAGAAGAAAATATTAAGTTTCATATAATTGGAAAATTTAAATGTTTACTTTTATTTCAGTTTGTTACCAGCTCCTGTTCAACAAGTGTGGGATAGGGATGATGAACTAAAAGCAAAACGAGTTGGCAGTGCTCTTGTGGTATCACAAACTAGCGTTCCTCCATATGGCCAACGCAAGGGTTGGGTGCCTCGAGCAGAAGAAGATTTTGGAGGTGATTTATCTTTATATATTTTATAGCAAGAGGTATTTGCCTAAAGGAGTATTGTTCTTGATAAGCTTAAATTTCTATTTACAAAGTTGTTCCTAGTCATTACTGTTTTCAAAAGTGTGTCCCTTAATTTCACTTTCCTTCCAGTGCATATCATTCCACACTGTCTTCCAAAACAGGATAATGAAATTATTTAAATATAATCTACAACCATGTGTGTTTAAAATCTTGTTAAAAAACCTGCTTAAAATCGGAAGCTGTCCCACTATGCCAAAATAGCTTCAAGTTAATAATCATTTTATGGATGTATTGATTGGCTTATGCAATATTTTTTGTTTTATAAGTTAATAATTACTGTACTTCTTGCACTATATTCCCTTAAAAGTAGAATATATATATATATATAAATTTGTTCTAGATGGAGGAGCTTTCCCAGAGATCCATGTCGCTCAATATCCCCTCAGCATGGGAGCGAGGGGTAAAGAGAGCACATCCAATGCGTTAGCAGTACAGCTAGATGAATCGGGCAAGGTCAAGTATTCAGCCATTGCAAGACAAGGACATAGTGCTGATAAGGTGATAATGTAGATTTTTTATTTTTTAAAGTTTTATTCCAAGTTAGAATATATTATTTATGTAGAAAACATAAAATTTGAACATAGCAGGATTTGAACCTGCATCTTTTTGCACTGTCCAATCATTCTTACTACTAAGCTATATGTTCACAGAAAGCTTTTTAGAATGTATTTTTATTTGTTTTCTATATATGTATAATAGATATTTTTTATTTATATTATTAATTATTATTTATATATGGCTGAATATTATTTATTTGATGTAACTCTATAATTATGAGATATTTTGACCTTTATCAAGACTATGCAGTGGAACTTGTGGCAGTGGATAAGATTTCCAGGCAAAGAATGAATAATTTTCATTTTCTCTCTTGCGTTGCAAATTGTGGCATTGAGAAAAATCTCAATATGTTCAAATTCGAGCTTCAAATGTAAGCTTAACTGATTTTCTGTCTGTCCTGCTGTATGTATAATAAAACATAAAGCTAAAAAAAAATCTATTGCTATGTATGCATAGAGACAGCATCTGATTGTAAATATGAAGAGTGAGGATTAAATTTACAATTGGATTAATTATTTTCATTTTCATGGGTTTTTCGTTCCTTTCTTACCTATCTTGCTACGTGCTGCATGCTAAATTGTTAAAGTAAAAAAAAAACAAACATTATCTTTCTTTTTTTATTTGGAGCTTAACAAATTAAATTAGATTTATTAAGTTATTTTTTTATTTCCAGATAATATATTCAAAGCTCACAGACCTATTACCAGCAGAAGTGCTAGCAGAGGATGATCCTAGTTTACAAAAGCCGACAGAAGATGATATTCAAGATATAACAGAGAAGACTAAATTAGCCTTAGAGAAATTAACTAATGCTAAAATATCAGCTGCCATGCCAGTCAAAGCTGCACCAAAAGCTGTGAGTTGACTTCTTTTTCTTGTTGTACTGTCATTAATTTTTTTTTTAAATTTTGAATTAGAAAGCATTTTATACACTTATTAAGTGTAAATTTATTAAATGCCTTAAAAAATGCCGAATTCTGCATACATTGTAGTATACCGATAGTGACTTCACTACAGAAATTGAAGTACTGAAAGAAGTAGTATTTCTCTTACTACTTTGTGCAATGCTAATGCGTTACGCATTTAGTAGGTTTTAAAATAATAAAAAAAACCCCATTGAATGAGGTTGACATATTCTAGAAATCCTGATAGTATACACGCGAAAGCTACTTAACCTGCCATTTGTGGGATTTAGTATGAAGTGGGAATAGAAATATCTTCTCTTTTAGAGAAGGAACAAATAACTATGTAGGTCTCTGATAGTGCATTACATTTTCAGGCACCCGCCCAATACATTCGGTACACACCAGCGCAGCAAGGTGGGGCTTTTAATTCCGGGGCTAAACAACGGGTTATTAGGTTAGTATATACAAAATGTTTTTATCTTCACCACTTTAAATGAAAGCACAGTTGTAACTACTCTATAAAAGACAATTAAAGCAAAAGATATTTTGATAAAAATGAAAAAAGAGTTTTTTTTCAAACAACATTAATAATAAAATTATTATCGTTAAATAAAACACCTTTTTGTTAAGAATGACGTAAACAGACGTAAACTTCTCGTACATGACCCCGGCTCTGTTCCAAGCTCCTTTTCCTACAATGCTTCCTCCACATTGGAACCTACTAATGTTAAGATGTTTAGTTATGCTATGACGTTTTCAGAATGGTAGAAGCCCAGTCAGACCCAATGGAGCCTCCCCGCTTTCAAATCAACCGCAAGATCCCGCGCGCGGCCCCTTCGCCCCCCGCGCCCGTGTTGCACTCCCCGCCGCGCAGGGTGTCCGTCAAGCAGCAGCGCGATTGGAAGGTGCCGCCTTGTGTGTCGCACTGGAAGAACGCTAAAGGTGACTACACTGTACTGTATATATTGTACCGTATTGTACTACACTTATATTGTTAATATTATAGTTTTTTTTTGGGTTATTTATATTTCAATAAGGTTCAAGACTATAAGAGATGGTGGATGGGTGTTGTAAACATTTAAGGGCACTGCTCCTATATGAGCCACGCTCCTTCCTAAACGAAGTCTGCTGCAGACCTTCTATTTGTCAAAGATATTGTATATTAATAAATTTATAATCATTCCAGGTTACACAATACCGCTGGACAAACGTCTAGCGGCAGACGGCCGTGGCCTACAACAAGTACACATAAATGAGAACTTTTCTAAACTGGCTGAGGCTCTATACATAGCCGATAGGAAGGCAAGGGAGGCGGTGGAAGCGAGAGCACAGTTAGAAAAGAGAGTGGCGCAGAGAGAGAAGGAGAAGAAGGAGGAGCACTTGAGAATGTTGGCGCAGAGGGCCAGAGATCATAGAGCTGGTTGGTTTAGCTATGTTTTATTTCTAAGTGATTTGAGTATGGTGGTAGTGTAATGAAGTTACGAATAAAAAACGATTTACTTAATTAACCCTAGTTAACACTAATTAAACCTTCTGATATAAAAAACATAACAAAATGAAAAAAAGAATAACAACCACCCATGTTTACTTAAAAAATACTTCCATTTTCCAGGTATCCGTAACCCGGACGAGGAACCTGAGGAGGATCCCCTTGCAGCTCCAGGCCCCGGCGAAGGAGATCTATCCGCCGCCGAGAGGGATAAGCTGCGGGCGGACAGACACCGAGAAAGGCAACGGGATAGGAATATAGCGCGTGCAGCGCCCGATAAACGGTGAGATATGGAGGAGTGTTGAGATTTATACTACAGTCACACAGTATACTACAATTTATATTACAGTCGGCAGAAACTTAAATAAATATAATTTTTACCATATCTGTAGGGATTTTAGAAATTTATTGTACCTAAATATAATTACTTAGAATTATCATTTGCCAAGAGCATGTTTTATGCATTTAACTTCCTTATAGTGTCATGCCAAAAACAAAAATGTTGAATTTTAATTAATTATCTTTGGGTATCTTGGGAAAGCTTGCGAAAATCTTCCGAAAAGTAATACATTTAGGAGTTATGTAACTGGCATATGTAAGTTTGATTCCATTATGAGGAAATGTATTTTAATTAAGTAGTATTCTCATCTAGTTAGACAGAGCAGTTATGATCTTTGCATCTAACTTACGATGGTGAAAAAACAACTCAGTTATATTTAATTATCATTAAGTTCTTTCTATTTAATATACTGTGTCCCACATATTAAAACACTCCATTATCCTCTTTCTGTCTGAATTTGAGCACTTTCAAAATATTTCCCAATCATAAGGAATACGTTGATAATAAAATAAATACCATATAATTATTACCCTAATATTTATCTATTGTATTCAACAGATCCAAGCTAGTGAAGGACCGTGAACGTGACATTTCAGAACAAATAGCTCTAGGCCTACCTGCTAAAACTAATCAAGGAGGGGAGGCCATGTTTGATCAGAGATTGTTTAATAACAGCAAGGGAATGGATAGTGGTATGTAATGTTTTTTCATTTTTTCATAATTAAAAGTATTTTTTTTTTAGATGTTTTGTAGAGTTATTTAAAATTGTTGGAAATATGTCTTAAAAATTTTAAAATAGTGAAATTCTAATTCGCGCTTGTTTACTATTATCTCAATTAAACCATTAAATTACATAATAATTTTGTTCTCATCGAAATGACGTCAATATTCTCCTACCTCTCTTCACTTACTTACAAATAATATAAGTCACAAATATCAAGGTTATATTGTCTCAATATAATGTATTTATAATAAAGTTCCTTCCTTCCTTATGCTTAATACTTCCTCTTAGCATTATTTAATTGCTATAAATTTTCAATTATACAATAGATATTCAAAAATATCTTTCAGTTTTACTTTAAAACCCATCTTTATTGTAATTCTTAAAGTTATTTTTTTTTAGTTAAATGGACAATTGTCACGCTTACAATAGTTTTTATACTGTGCATTTTAAAATATGCTTCTAGTCTTATTTAAATTACTCTAAATTTCTAGGTTACGGTGATGATGAAGCCTATAATGTGTATGACAAACCTTGGCGCAACCAAGACTCCATAGGCTCCCATATATACAGACCTTCTAGAAACGCAGAGAAAGACAATTATGGTGATTTGGATAGCTTGGCCAATAATAAACGGTAATATGTGTTTTTGATTCACTAGCTTTTAACTTTATTTTTAGCAGCTAAATTGAAATAATTACTTCTTGTGGAAAAAGGAGCTAGGCACACAGATAACGTCATGTAATATAGCCTACTTGCGATCCAAACGCGGCTTCGCCCACTTACACATATTGTTATATTATAGCCATTGTCCATTTATCGAGAAAGTTGTATCTGGTGTATACTGTATAATATTTCAATTAACAATAGAGATATTCCAAAAGGTGCGGGGTCAAATCCTGCGTTATTGTTTTAGGCTTTCCAATATATTGAGGATCTATAAACACCCATTTTTGCAATGTATTTCAATCCTATCCTAGGCTACTAATAAAACACTATAAAAAGAATTTTTTATTATATGATAATGCTGGAGGTCAGGCTGGACTTTTAAACAAATACCTATGAACACAGTACTATTTAGTAATTTTTATAACGTAAATTATTTTTGTTTATTTGTAATATTTTTCCTTTCGTTTCAACAGTTTCGTAGCAGACAAAGGATTTGCAGGCACCAGTAGTTCCAACACACGCTCCGGTCCCGTTCCCTTTGAGAAAGACGCGTCTAGAGACGAGCCGGTTAGTTTATATTATAAAATAAAACAGTTTATTACTATATCCGGCATATAGAAAGAGGAACCCTAATGTTTAGATACGCCGTTGCTCATGCAGTGCTCTTGTTACGTTTAGAAGATCGAAAGAGAATTAAATGAATGAGTGTTCACCCGAGTAGGATTAGTATCCATAACCGCCGTGCTTGACGTTAGATGCATTATGCTTTCATTTTTTAATAAAAATATTAATATTGCTTTCTCAAATATTTTTTCAGTGTAATTTCTCGAAAACTGTGAATTGTACTTTAAAATGTTTACATTTATATAAAAAGAAATATTTCCAATAATAATATAATATTAATTTGTTATTTCTACAGTCTCGCAACCAAATCGAAGCGGATCCATTCGGTCTGGATCGGTTCTTGAGCGAAGCGAAGCGAGCGGACAAGAGCGGCAGGAAGCGAGACCACCACGACGCGCCTCACGCCAAGAAACGGAGGGATTGATCACTACCATTGGATTAGAGAAGGTAGACATGGTTAAAGATAGGTGTTTGAACATTAAATTTTCGATTTTTTTTTTGTTATTTAATAAACATTTTTAGATATTGAGTTTGACCTGGTAATGTTACAGTTGTGTGTTCAGTCAAGTGATGTATCATAGCGATATAAGGACCTTACATAAATATTAAATGTATCTGAAAGTATATATATTTACAAAATTACAGGAATTTAAATGAACAAACCTGCATTTCTTGGAGACCATCCTTGAAATTAGATATTTTATAACTATTACTGTATTTTGCAAAAACTGTCTCAATTTAGTAACATAGTATAATATTTTAATATATGTAGAATTTTTTTTATAATATTATTATTATTTTTTTACAGGTCTATGAAATCAGTGTTCAACATGTTGCCTTTTATGAAGCAAGAAGTAATAAATCTATTAACAACTGGCTAGCAAAAAAAAATTCAGTTTAATTTCATATGAAAAACTTCAAATTTGTTACTACTTAGCTATTTTTTCAAGCTACTAGTATTTCTAATCGTTATATAAAATCTTAGAATACGTAGTGGTATTTCCAGTTTCACTCTGTATCCCCTCAATAGCAGGGTAGGCAGAAGGAAACTAGTATTTGGACACTATATTCCCCACTTTCCGCTGAATTCCAGGCATTGCGTAATGAGTGATGGAACTTAAAGCCGCGTTTTGTTTGCTATCTGTTACAGGCTCTTTCGAATCGTCCTATTACATAGAAATTTCAGTAGTGTCAGTTCCATAGTTCTAGAGCCATGTATTGAACATTTTTCAAAAAAAAAGCCATCATTCAAAACTCAATTGATTTTGAGATCACACAGACTCAAAAAAAAATATTCAAAATAAGCAAATAAAAATAAAAATTAAAAATAACATTTCATTGAAATGACTGCCTCAGAACTGAGGAGAACTGGCGCAAGAAATTTAATCGGACTTTTTCAATAATTAGAAAGTTTTTCAATAATTTCTCAAATATAAGTTTTAATTTCAGTAATAAATGATATTTACTTACATTTAAAGCTTAAAATTTGCGACAATTATAATTTTCTTGATAGTATTTTCATTTAATACTTGGCAATTTTTTTAAGCATAAATAGATTTAGTTGTATAGTTATTTTGTGTATGTGTATCTCTCATTTTTATATAAAGTTTTCTTGTAATATATGTTTTTAGAAATGGTTATTAAAATAACTATAAGATACATGTCGTTTTTTTAACCTACAGTTTTTAAATAATAAATACCTTTTAAGCCGATATATATCTACTAATATTATTAAAATTTTAAAATTAATTTAAAATTAACGTTGTGTTGTATAGTTCACTTATTGAGGAAGGTCATAGGAATATATATGGAAATTTGATATACGATTAAAATTGCAGGTGGTAAATACCCGTTCTTTACTATACTCTTTTAATTATTTGGTGTTAGGTGATGAGCGATAAATATTTGATACATGGGAACTTACAAATAGAATCTCCTTAAAAAAATACAATTTCAAGTAAAACAAAATTAAAATGGGAAATAAATGTATTTTTTTATAATTCATCATAATACAATAAAGATGTAAATATGTATAATGTATATAAAATAGATAATTTGTGATATATATTACATAAATAATATTTAGAGTACTAAATACAGTAATACTCATACAGTAATATACAACACACTGGACGTCATATTACTATTTTGGAATCAAAGCTTTTAACAAAGATAATTTTTTTAGAAAAAGACATCGAACAAAAATATTTTATATAGTGACCATCATATTCAAGTTATAGCGGATATTAATATAATTAATCTTACAAAATATATTTAAATTAATTATATAATCTAAACTAAATGCTACTAATATTAAAATTTACTTGTGTTTGAGTAAAGTATTTTTTAACTTGTCGAAATTAGCCCCTGAGAACTCTTCTAATTTCTGTGAATTCTTAATGAATACGAAAGTGGGCATGGCGCTGACGTCGTAGTCGGCAGCGATGTCTTCACAGTCGTCTACGTCGATCTGAAATTAAGATTTTTTATTTATTAATGTATGTAATTTACATAGATATTAGTGACCGAAACGCGCCTTCACCCGCTTCAACTTATTGTTATATTAATTATTATAGCAGAATTTTACCAAATCTACGCAAATTGTAGCCTATGTACCTATTATGATGATGTAAAATTGTATAACCTATATTTCTGTAAAGTTTCATCTAAATCTGTTTAGTAATTTTTGTGTGAAAGTGGAACAAATATCCACCCTCACAAACTTTCATATCTACGAGTATGTATACTTATATTAAAATCGTAACGGATCGGTGGCCGTACATGGAAAATGTATAAGAAAAAAAAATTGGTGGAATTTAACAACGTAATAGAACGAAAAACAATATTTTGTTTTTGTGTTTGCGTTATACTCTATATTGAGTATTCATATATTCTTTATTGAGCATCGAAAATCAAAATGTATTGTCATGGTTATATTTAGATAAATATTCCTTGTTAAAATTACCCATATAATAGGAAAATCCATAAGCAGTCGGAGTCGGAGTGCAATGTGTTCATTATTTATTTTGTTATCAGTATTTTTTATGACTTAACGTATATTCAATGTACCAGATTCGTTTTTTATAATATATAGATATGAATGACGATAGCAATTACGTGTATATTTTTTATCATATTACAAAATAAAGACTCTAGCTACCTAGGGACTTGATAAGAAAATGTAAATGTTTACCTTAAGTACAACAACAGAGCCGATGAACTCATTCGCCAACTCTTCGATCTTGGGGCCAATGATCTTGCAGGGACCGCACCAGGTAGCCTTGAAGTCAATAAGGACCAGCTTGTCTCCGGCTTCAGCGAGCCTGTTCTTGAGATCATCAGCATCCTGGATTGTGATTGCCATTTTGTACTGAAATCAATTTGAAAAAAATATTAGAACAATGTTATTGTAAATTATAAAGATTTACTACTTGGATGTGTGTAAAGATGCTATTTTATGTAATTATAAATGATATCACTTACATTATTCTATTCTACAAAGTAATCTATTCAAGGACTATAACTGAAATTGATAATGCCAGTGATAAAGATTACGTTATCTAAAGTTTAAAATAAAATTTAGGTGCATACTTATGTTACTATAATCGTAAAATAATATTCAAAATAATAAATAAAATTATACTATAGCTTTGGAGCCTAAAAAAGGGAGAATTATTTTTTTAGTCTTGCTATCATATCTAAAATAATATCTATAACTTTTATCATTTATCATTGATTTCTGTTTATAGATAGATAAATATGATAGCATAGTACTTAACCTATTTAACCTCATAATTTTATATATTTCACAAGCCTAAATCAATTTAATTTGAAAAATTAATATTATATTAATGGGCATAGGAATAGAGGGGACCGGGTGGAAATTTTTCTTACAAAAAATTTGCCCTAAAAAGTTAAAAAAATAACATTTGCCCGTACATATCTGTTCAAAGCCGAAGTTCAGGCCTCCCCCATAAAATGTTTCTAGATACGCTAATGATTTTATTAAAAATATAAGTATATAAGTACGGGTAAGTGCGTATGTCCTTGAAACACATAAAACATAGGGCTAACTGGAATTGTATCAACGACCTTAACGCGTAATAATTTTCTTGGTAAATTCAAACGTCATGTTACAATTATAAACAAGTAATTATTAGCTAGAATGTAGTTTCCTAAATATTTTCCTTTTAGTTTTCCTGTTTGACTTAACCAAGTAATTACTAGGGTGTCTACATTTACCTACTTATAATAAAGTACGATCAATAGGTATTTACAGCTAAACTTACTACAGAGATAATAAGTAAGGTCAACAAAATAAAAATAATTATAAATGTTTGTTAAATTAATACATGTCTAAATATAAATGTATAGTATGATAAGAAACTTACCTAGCTAATTTTTTAGTAATTTTAGCTAAAATGACTTAACATCCAGCTAGGTAAATCAATTTTGTTAAGAGATAAATATTAATACGATTGCGCAATTTTTATTATGATTACAACAAGAATTTTGAAAAAAAAATACCGAAAATATGGACACCGTAACTTAAAAGTCATCTGTTACTTAAGCAAACTTTTTATTTCTTCATATCTATATATAAATATAATTTATATTAACACAATTATATTTATATTATTAATTATCATTAAATAATGAATAGTTAAGTTAAAAAAAATACTTACATATAAGGAGTATACGTCTGTCCGCTCGTCTGTTGCAAAGGAGACTGGTATTTCTATAGCAGAATGAGCAAAATATAGTCATTTTAAATGTAAAGATTGAAATGACGTCATGTTATCATCATGACTAGCATATTTTATATTTATCATCAATACAAGTAATGTAAGATACAATGAACCAGCACATTGGTCTGTAGAATTGATGATTTTACCTTAACTTCAGTGAATCGCATTTTAAATCTTGATCTAGATTTAGTTTTGTGTAATTTTTTTTTGACTAATAATCATTGTATGAAAAAAAACTTAGTTAATATCTGCTCTTCGTCCATTTTTTTCACACATGCTTAAATACATTTTCAATTTTTTATTCATGTAGGTATATTCCTTCAGGAACATGACAAAATATTTACCAATGTTTAATGAAATATTATATTTAATCAAGATGACCTTATATTTAATGAAGATATTAAATCTTCGATAATAAAAGTAACCTTAATCATATTTTTATTGATTTTGTTAGGCTCCTAAAAAAAAATAGACTGAAAAGGGGGGCGAAATTTGGTATTAAAGCCTATAGTTCGAGTGAGGTATCAGATGAAATTGCTCTGGCGCCTCTGGCTAAGCTGAAGACTAAACTTGAATTTTAAAAAACTAGAGCCTTCCAATTTTTGTACGGAACCATCGATGAGAGACCCCAACTTGTGGTTATCCGGCTTTTTTCAATATCAACTTGAGTAAACATGTAGTCAATTTTATTTATCTTTTTTTTCAATTTCAATCGAACCCACAAACTGTTGTGGTTGTAGGCCACGACTGGCCTATTTTATTTATCGGTTTCAGTAATGCTATCAATGACTATGGAACATTAATAAAATTTAAATATATCTACCTAAGATTTTTTTTATTTATGGATATAAAATGCAATTTTAGATAACAGGTACTTATCTTATTTTATTTATAGCATAACAATAATTATTTGAATATTCTTGGCATTTATATAATTATAACGTCCGAACATATTAGGTATGTTCGTTTGAAGAAACGAAAAGCTACCTAGTCTAAAATTACCACTTGCTGCCCCAAAAAACAGGAAAATTTTAATATATTTTAATAAAGCCAGCTTTAGAACAAGACTTAAAATAAAGGAAGTATAAAAAAATATTGCTTAATAAAATATATTGAACACTTACTTATACCTAATTATTAATATCAATGAGATTTACTTACTTAGTTAAAATTATACAAATAATGTTATACTTAAATGAGTGTTGAAGCGAAAGATAGTGAATTTATTCATAAATTACTGAGGGAATTGGGGAATTGAGAACAATTATAAAAAAACAGCTTCACGCTGTATCCTGCACAGAGCAGACAGAGGGAGCCTAGTGTTATGACACTCTCTTCCCCACTTTCCGCCGAATTCTGGAGTCATTGAGCGTCGAGTGGTGGAGTTCAAGGCCAGACCGAGATTTGAAAATATTAAATATTACATTTCCTCGAGTGGTAATCGAACCCACAACCTGTAGCGTATACATACAGTCGCATGTTTGTGCGCCTGCGCCACCATTGTATATTACTTTAGTAATATAAATAGGTATTGCTATACTTTATTGAATAGGCGCAAATGTATATCCTAATATAAATAATTTATGCACCAAAATAAATGACACTACAATATTTGTTCGAAGAAAATTGTATTATTTAATAAAAATAATTTATGTTACAGGAAGTCAATCCTCAATGTGTCATCTTGGTTATAGATTTATTTTAATTCCTTAATTAATCTATGATTATAATTTTTTGGTTTAACTTATTAATTAAGAAAAAAAATACCATTATTGATATTTTTGTGTTATTTCCCTTCAATTGAGGCTGTTGGCATAAAGTACGACTACAAGCACGATGGTTGTAGGTTCGATCGATCTCCATTTGGACAAATATTTTTTTAATATGGCAAAGACAAGGCATACAAACGTAGGGGTCACCTGACGTTAAGTAATCGACCGTGACACGACACCGTATAACCCAAGAGCAGCTCCAGCCTTGCCTTTAAGATGGAGGGAGATAACTCTCTTTATATGTACATTTACATTAATTTCATTTCCCTGCTCTGGTAAGCAAAATGAAGAGATTGAGTCCAACCAAAGAATATTAGATTTCCACTGTCTTTACTTATTTACAAATCACACCTAAAAACCTAATAAAGATCTCATTGTCACGCTCAAATTTCTATACTAAAAAAACATCAACAAAATAAAAAAAAGGAAAAAAAAACAACAATTTAAATAATACATTTTATTGAAGCAACAATACTTTGTAACATACATAGTAATAATATAAATGGGAAAAGTGAAACAGTGAGGCAGTAGGCCAGTACTTGTGCGCCCGCTACGTGTTACTAAAATACAAAAGTCACATAACATACATATTATTTAAGACACTTTACGGCCGTTATATAAAAATATTCGATTGCTCCTTGCCAACATTTCATATATAAATTAAAAAAAAATCGAAATCGAACCTGCACTAACCGCCATACAATAAAAGCCCAATGGTGTCAAGAAAATCCTTTTTAAGAGAAATTGCAGTAGAAAACGAGATTCAAATAATCATTTACGCTCTTTTTATTATGCTTTAAATATTATAAATACATTTTTTTTATGAATAATATACGAAAATACACGTAAAGCAAGTTATTTCCTTTGCCTCATCTGTTACATATACATTGTTTATTTTTTTACTTTAGTTTCAACACGGTGTTCTTTAGTTTGTCGTAGTTGGCTCCAGAGAACTCTTCAAGTTTCTTAGAGCTTTTCACGAAGACGAACGTTGGCATCGCGCTTACGTTGTACTCGGTGGCGATGTCCTCGCACTCGTCTACGTCGACCTGAAATAAAAAAAGAAATTAAAACAAAATAAATTTTTAATCAATATAGGTTATTGAAGGCCAGTCGTAGCGCAGGAGCACAATCGACTGTAACGCGACAGTGGGTTCGATTCCCAACCGAGGAAATTTAATATTCAATATTTCCATTTCTCGTAGAAAGCGAGCAATAAAGTTATTCTAAAATTATATAGATTTACATATTATGTAAATTATTTTATTCACATAACTACATTTACTTATGTTTCGCTTAATCTTAGAAAAACAAGTATTTAACTGATAAGAAACTAATGAGTACCTGCACGTATTAGATGCATATTAACCGTAAAGTTGTATAATTGACGCCATCGTTTTATAATATTTTAAACAGTATATGTGATGGTTGTAGATTCAATGGGCGTTAATTAAAACTCGATGTACCCAAAATGAGCATAATTGTCTTTTTAAAATAATTTTCATATACTTATTATCTCTTTATTTTTAATATCCACATAAATAAAACAATAAATTAAAAGTTAGTAAATAAATTAAGCTACATATACTATATAAGCATAGTACACGTGAGATCATATGACAGCGGCCTTCAGGAGGCGGAACGCAAGACGGAAGTAGTCACGTGACTCAAGCGTTAGACTATTCTGATTCATTTTTATTTACAATCCTAGATTGTGGGATAAATGATGATTATAAATGAAAAATAAATAAATGAATCAATTTATTATTTTCCCCCAAATTTATGAGCTTTTGCAATATTTATGTAGAATATTACTTAATTCCTTAGACTAAATATAGAATATTTTAATTTTTTTTTTGCTTTACGCTATGTCCCGCACAACAGGATAGGCGGAGGGAACCTAGTAAGTTAGTGTTAAGACTCTCCATTCCTATTATAACACTTACTTTTCCCATATTCCGCGCAATACCGACAACCCTTTGTGTCCCTGCGCTACGACAGTCTCAACTAGACATAGACAATTTATAAAAGTATTTTGTAAAAAATTATATAAAGCTTTTGAGCTAACATTAAAATAAATTAATTATAAAGCATTAAAATTATATTTTTTAAAACATAACCATCGATTTTAAAATATAATAACTAAACGATGACCAAATCTGAGTGAGCCCCGCCAATGATTCACTTCTTTAAGTGTTCATTATAACGTAGATAGCAAATGCACTCGAGTGTCAGATTACATACACTGTAGTACTACGCATAATAAATTGTAGGTAACTCGTAAGGACTTTACGTATTGTACAGTACGTTTTATTAAATTAACTTAAATTTAGTAAATTTTTTTTGAGTTTAATTTTTATCATATACCAACACACATAGCAAGGTGTAGTGTAGTGTTAAGACATTCCGTTCCCATTAAGACATTTTCGTGTACTATTTTCTGCCGAATACTTCAGGCATTGCGTGTTGAGTGACGGAGATCAACGACGAGCTTTACTTTTATTACGAGAGCGAGGAAAAGAAAATATTAAACAACGTTAAGTGGGAATCGAACCCAAAACGTATCGTGTCCACATTCGCACGACCTGTGCCTCTGTGCCACGACTGGCCTTGATATTATAATATTCTAGTTAGTCGTTTTTAATTGTATAAAATAGTTTTACTAGGGGCAATTTATATGTTGGACAAATGAACAATAGTACGGTGTACCCATGAATTAACATAGTTTCATTCATACTTATTTCACAAGTAAGACATTACACATTAAAGTAACTAAATATCGCTGACAGAAGACACTACCAGAAAAAAAGGTGACAATCTTTGAATAACGAAACATATTTTTAGGAATTGTGACTAAGAAATTAAGAATAATGTTGATAAAGCCATTTTTAAAACACTAAATAGATCAATTTATCTGTTCAGGAGCTACGATGTAACAGATACAAACATACACCCGTACACGCATACCTATACATATACATACGTCAAACTTACATCACCGTCTATTTTCGAATTGGTGAAGAAATGTTAAAAAGTATTAGATGTAAGTACTCGTATATTATTAAGCATTAAATGCCAAAATATTTTTATAAGTGCAATAAAAAATATTTGAGCACATAGTCATATTCTATATTTAGATTCATTTTAAAAATGCAGGTTTTAAAAATGAAAATTATG
>JAKRZM010000856.1:40936-87697 GCA_036379175.1 Heliconius cydno galanthus
AACTACGAAAATGCGGGTTGCATTAGGGTTTAATTAATTTTCACATTATCTTAAGTGCTTTGCAAACATACATTATATGAATAATCCAGTAGTTAAAGCGGGCGAAGCCGCAATAGGGTCGCTAGTTTTAAATATGTCCCTAGTTATTTCAAATTATATGTATAACATTAGTTATTAGTATAGTTATGCTATGGAATATAGTGTAAGAGAACCATTCATAAATATAAACATTCATACATTAAATTATAATTTCAATTTCAACTATCCACTTATATAGCAAGCACAGTAGATATTCGAATTTAAATAATATGTAAAACGCATATAAATTACGCTAAATATAGATAATTAAAAAAGGTATGTACCTAGTAGGTAAAAAAATTTTCTGTACTTAGATAAATATTTAGTTGGCCTTACAATTTTAAATTTTATTATTTTTGTATTTTATTTTAATATAGATAACATATCTATAATTATACCCACATTAACATATTATTGTGGTGTAAGTAGTGATAATTTTGAGAGTGAATTTGAAAATAAGCCTTAAGTATAGCGGTCATGGCGCATTTTAATAGTGAAAGCGACGGTTGTGGGTTTGATTTCGACCTGGGAAAATATTTTTTATTTCCTCACACTCGTAAAAAGATAGAGTTCCACCTAACAACATGAAGTCTCTAAAATCAGGCAGAAAGTGGGTAACAGAGTGCCTTAACACTGATTTCCCTCTGC
This sequence comes from Heliconius cydno galanthus, assembly GCA_036379175.1. Classification (NCBI taxonomy): domain Eukaryota; kingdom Metazoa; phylum Arthropoda; class Insecta; order Lepidoptera; family Nymphalidae; genus Heliconius; species Heliconius cydno. The sequence continues at coordinate 41,663 of JAKRZM010000856.1, forward strand.
TTATATTTAGTCTGTTTCTTTAATTCTGCCTATTTTACTCAAAAAATTACTTTCAATAATAAGAAATGAATTGTATTGCAAAAAAAGTGTGGGGTGCTTTTTAGGTAATCTATTGACATCATGCATTCCACCCTTTTTTATCAAGCATCAGCGACTCGTTTTATTTTGATTATTGTAAATGGAGATTTCTAAATGTTAAATTAAAAAAACCTCACATCATTTATTTATCTAGCTTTATAAATGAAAATACTATCTATCCACAAATACATCAACAATCTATTTATATTATGTGCTTCATTGTATGCATTCAATTACTTTGTGACTAAGGCACATTAATTGACGGCACTTACAAAGTGTTTCACCTACAGTTCGTAAAATAGGTTAATAGATATTCATCTATTGCACTTTACTGAAATAATTAATGGGTTGCAGCATTACATTACTCTACATGCCATCTTGAAAATTGGGCAGAAACTGGGGAATAATAGTCTTAACATTAAGTTCCTCGACCCCTATACACTGCTGCAAAACTGAATATCTTATTGCCAGAACAGCAAATAAAATAATTGACTCTCCCAATGGGAATCAAAGTCACAATAATTGTGTTATAGTCACACTCACATACTGTGTCACTGCACCAGACAAGCTTCAATAGGATTATTTATCTGTAACTATTTTAAAACAGTTGAAGTTACACACAGCACATAGCAAAAATTCTAATTAGAACTTTAAATTAACAATGTAATAATTGTTAGCAAAAATTGACATGGGCTAAATTATATTTAATTTTACCCTCAATATTTATCAAATCTATCTTTCTGAATATACATATAGTGTTCAAAAAAAATCACTCAGTATAATGAGTACAAAATATAAATAATCAAGTTTTTGTTATAGAATATTCCCTTTAACTAAATATTTTTTAATTATATATCTATGTGATATTATACATTAAAACTGTATTTATATTTTTTGTTAGGAACCATAAAAAACAAAAAAACATCAATATCTTCTAGAAAAATCTTAGTTGAATTTATATTAAAAAATCAAGTTAGAATTAAAATTTTATGAATACATAAGCAGTAGCAATTTAAACCTATTAGGAATAAGAGCACTTTGGCAATTACCTCATACTGTTTGTCGTTAACTATAAACGTCAATGAGTCATGATAAAACTCTAACTATTATAATCAACCAAGGAAATAAAAGAAGTTCTTGTTGTTATCATTCTTATAAACAGGGGTATAGGTTTTCTAAAATAATACTTAAATCATTATAAACGACGCAATAAAATATTCAAGCGTCATAGAAATAGGATGTTAACAAAAAATCGATGTAATTTCCAAGATCGAAGCGACAAGGTCAACCATAAGAATAAATGAATAAATATTATGTTTTATGTGCGTTGTTTAATTTATAATGTAATTGTTGTACTTTAATATTAATTTGGTACTATTTAAATAAACTTACCTGCGAAAATTACAAGTGTAAACGCTGAAAACCGGCACGACACGCGGTAGTTGACAGAAACCACTAAAAGCAAAAACGCTTGGAAAACCTTGGGCTGTCGCAGAAAAATTAAATATTGTCTATGTCTTAACATACAGATAGATTATAATAAAGTCTTTATGGATACGGTATCTAGTTCTGACCTAATGAATGAAATAAGACAAAATAATAAATTGAGTAAACATAAATGAATTAAATGTAAAAATTACATGATATTTACTGTTCTGTTCTTAATTATGGCATTCCTAAAGTGACAGTTAGGCATCATAATATTATTTATCTTAGTTCTCTCCTGTTTAAAAAAAAGATCATTAGTAAAAGAGCAACCACAAAAATATAACAATGCTTGTTAGATACAAAACTCAGTAAAAGGTGAACGTCTTAAAGTTTAATTTAATTAAAAATAAATTGATTTAATTGTGAGAACTTTTAAATTACTTCTTTGGCTGTGCTGCCATCTGCTTATCAGCAATCAAATCTATGTACGTTTTGTATAGCGCAGTTATTTAACACTTTATTTTTCTATACAAATTTCTAAATACTTATTATTTTATCAACAATTGATTAATAATATATTGAAAATCAATTTACTAAGTATAATAATTTCACTTAAATTTTCCTTTAAACAAAACGTCATGCATATGTCACTGTCAAAAAAGTTTGTTATGCTTTTTCCGCAACCGGTTTTTCACAGCTTGTGACAGTTATATATAAATAAGAAAAATTATTGTATCTTGAACGGTGCGCGGTATAAGACGTTATTGGCTAGAAATTTCATTATATTAAGAAATTATTGGCAAAAAATTTGGCTGCTAAAATAAATATAATGACGCTGGATTTATCTGCCCTTGGTTCTCATAAAGTAAAAAGCATTCCTAGTGGTGAGGTAAATATAAAATAGATAAATAATTTATTGTAATACTTTTTTTTATTCATTTAGTATTAAACAAAGGAAACGTATATAAGTAATGTAAATTAATAAATAAAAAAGTGAAAATAACCCCGTAGTGTAATCGCGTTATTTTATTGCGAAATAATATCTATATGATGACCTATAAACCTATGAAGCTTGAAGTTTAAATAAGCGAGAAGTAATTGTAACATAGTTCAATGTACTAACTATAGATTGCAATTGCAATAATGCTTCATTACTTATTCTTCTATAAATACTATCTGTATAATGTATATTGTTAATGTATGACAAAATACTTCGTTTTATATTTTTTTATTTTTAGTTTATATAACAAATATATTTAAACATTTTATAATCAATGGTGATATAAAATTATGTAAATTTGTTTGTTTGTTTTTTTTTTAATCACAATTACCAATTAAGTTTTTATTATTGTTAATTTATCTTCAATTTTTTTCTGCATATAGTAGGGTAGCTCTCATCCTACTCTGCTATATGCAGAAAAAAAGTGTGAAAATGAAAACATAGTGTTAAGACACATCTTTTTCTGCTTTTGCCCTTGTCATGAGCTTAATGCCACATTTTGTATTAAAGGGGGAAATGAAATAAGGTAATTCTTACACGAGGGGACCAAACTTACAATACATTACATTTACAATAAGACGTAAATAAAAAGTATTATTAGATTTTATTTATTTGATTATTGATAATCCATAACAAATAACAATATTTTTTTGACAATGAGATAACAGCCAATGTAATATTAGGTCATATCTGATATTGATACTGCTTTATCATTACATTATCATAGGTATATGAGTTTACTATTATGAACAAAAATAGTAAAGGAAACTTCTAGATAAATTTATAAAAATATATATATTTTTTTGTAATATGATATTAAATTTGATTTGTATTTATTTTTTGTATAAATTAAAGTAACTTATTTTGATTACTTTTATTTTAATTATATTTATTTTTCATATAAACCATTGCCTACCATGCTGTGAGTGGGATACATTGTGAAAATATTTTGTATATCATTGACACAATTAATTTCTTGTTTATTGTCATTTTCTTTTCTATTGTTACACTATTAAAGTTTTAAAACAAAAAAACAGTGACTATTATCCTGATAGACGACTAACATTATATTTCGTTTACAGGCTGTAGAGCTAAAGAGTTTTTGGCAAGAACAGAATGTAGCGGTCGTATTCTTCCGCCGTTGGGGGTGTATGTTCTGTAGATTGTGGGCAAAAGAGGTAAGATCTGCTCCATATAAGTACATGTATGTTTTGGTAAATTCTACTTTATTTTTTACTTATTTTAGTGAATTTACAGTCTACCATATCATGTCTCTATGATGGCGATAATCTTTTAAATCAAATTCTGGTTAAGAAGATTTTAAAGTATGCAAGTTTCAATTATCCAGACTTAAGTACTTTCCAAAAAGCAATTATATTGGAGTAGTTATCTTTCTCGTCAGAGAAGTACCACTATTTTCTCTTTCTATAACTAAGACTATGAACGTGACAATTGATAATTTATTCCAGTTAAGTGAAATTGCTCCAGTTCTTAAGAAGAATAACATAAGGCTTGTGGGCGTTGGTGTTGAAGAAGTCGGTTCCAAAGATTTTATTGATGGGAAGTTCTTCGATGGTGGTAAGGACTAAAACACGATTTGTAAATATTCTTAAACTTCTATTACACATAAACAGTTAATTCTCATATAAACAGTCCTGCTGCGTTTAAATTTTTATACATTTTCTAAAAAAAAAATTTCTTACTGTGGAATAAAACTTTGACAAATATTTCATCAAATGAAAATTCTGAGCAATTATTATCTTTGTATTGCGGAAATTTTGTCAAAGCCTGTTACAAAGTTGAAACAAGCGTGCAATCGGCCACCTTCAATTCTTTGTACGTTTTATTTAAATATTATTTTTAATTATACGAGCGGGAATCGACACACAACCGGCGCGTTTACAATCGCACGTATTGCCGCCGTGCCACGACGGCTTAGTACATATTTCTAGAATCATTGTTGTTAGTTAATTTAACATTCTAAGTGGAAAAACGTTTTTCCTTCTATGACTAATAGACCGAGTTTATTATGTAACAAACGCGTTAGAAATAGGAACGAGCAATGTGCCGCAATATTTTATATTTATATAGACATTGTTTATTGAGACGTAGTTAACGGGTTCGATTACACGTGCTGTAATTTTACGAATATAATATTTTTTTTTCTTTAATTGCAATATATAGAAACTAATATTGTAGCATTTATTTTAATTCTAAAATAAAAACATCTTTTTTTAGTATAAAAAGATGATGGAGTTGCTGGCATATTTGTTTCTATTAGAACCCATAAAGAGTTTAATTAAAAAATATTTAAATGTTGAGTACAGCTTTAAGCTTTAAGTAACCCTTTTAGAGTTTATTCTCCCCTTATAATAAGAGAGAAATGAATTTTAACTTAACAAAGAAAATCAAAATAGTGAAGTAAATGGTAGATTTTTAAATAATATCACTTGTCTAAAAAGTCACGTTTAAAACTTAGTTATAATATATTCAATGTTCATTAATTGGTCGTTGTTTACTAACGTTTTTTTTCTAAATATTACCTTAATTTGCCTTGGGGCAGGAAATCTATATATATAAAATCGAAAGGTCACTCACTCACTCATCACTAAGTCTCAAAAACTACCTGAGTTAGGAGTTTCAAATTTTGCACGGAGGTTATTTATAGGACGTAGGTGCTTATTAAGATTATGATCTTGCTAAATTCAACCTTTAAATGTGTGTTTTTGAAGTATATGTATATAATAGTTTATATGAAATTTCGTTATTACAAGTGCCAGGAGTCTCAAATTTAACATGGGCTTTACTGATAGGACGCATGTTCTTACTGAGGTGGTAATTTACAATATTCAACTCCTAAGGGGTTGATTTTGAAGTTGATAATTTGTACGAAACTTCGTTACTATAAATGCTAAGAGCTTCAAGTTTTGTACGGACGTTATTTATATGACTTAGTGATCACGATAAATAATTGTGTAATTCAAGCGGGCGGAGCCGCTGGCGGTTGCTAGTAGACATATAAAGTAGAATCGTATTACTCACAATACGTTCACTGTAAAAACATAACTTTGTTGTATTTAATAATATGATAAGTTTATTTACTTTCTTAATATTTATGGTAAATGATTCATACTTCATGGTCACAAAGACTCGGAGATGCTTATTGTTAGTTAACTGGTTTAATGACGATTTAACGCTAATCAACAGCTATGAGTGTTGTTGACAGGGTTAGAATATTTAATACTAGCGCAGTTGAAAAATTTTTTACTTGCTTTATCGTTTCTGTCTGTTTAGTATAGACCGTGTATTATTTTAGTATATCATTTATTATATTATTGTTGATTGTTTTATTTAAGAAAGTTTTTAAAACGTTATCGAGTGTCGAATATAAATATCGATATTTAGCTTTTTAAATAAAGTATTTTAACAGTAGACATTTATTGTTTTTTCGAGGTTGATGAAGCGTTGACATTTTCTTGAAACTGGTCAGCTTCGATCAAAGCTGGTCAGACTGCAATTTAAATGTATATAAATATAGTCAAAGTCAAAGTCAAAATATCTTTATTCCATAAAAATGCTTAACATTTACTTGGACATGTCAAAAAAAGTAAAAAAGTGAAAAATATACCTACAATAATAAAAATAAACACCTGAGACTACGCAATTAATACAGCCAAAACCAGCTTTTAAATAACACATTAATGTTATATTGCTTATTTTTCTTCTTCATATTCACGAGTTTCTTTAATTTTAAATAAAATCAGCTTTACGCTATATCCCGCACAAAGCAGTGTATACAGAGGGAACCTAGTGTTCTTCTTCTTCTTCTTAAAGTGCCTCTCCAACTAGTGAAGGTTGGCAGTCAACTTCGCATACTTGGTCCTGTCCCTAGCCAAATGAATTAAATCTACAGCGTTTTTAATTCCAGTCCATTCTTTGATGTTCCTTAGCCATGACTTTCTTCTACCGCCGGTTTTCCTTTTCCCAGAAACTTTTCCCATTATTATAGTTTTAACCTAGTGTTAAGACACTACGGTGCCCACTTTTAGCCGAATCTTTGAAAATCTACAGAAAGATTACAGTTTTTTAAACAACAATATGAGACTATAACGTAAAGTACATGACATTTATATTTATCTCGATAATTTATGTATAATTATAGTACGTGATTCATTCAAAGAGTATATTATAAAGATTGTTATGAATATTGCTTACAAGTAGACTATTCTAACACATCATGTGGTAATAATATGTACATTTTATAATATTGCTAGAGATTCAAACGCGGCTTCACTCGGTTAAACTTATTTTTATATTATAGCCAAAAAATAATATTTATTAAATAAAGAAATATTTTACCCTATATGCAGTTTCAGTAAAAGAAGCGCTGCCTCTTCCACCCTGTATATATTTTTTTATCCTATATCTTATAAAACAAAGTCGCTTTTTGTGTCTGTCTGAACTTTCTAACTCTTCTTCTTCTAAACCACCCAACGGATTTGGATGCGGTTTTCACCATTAGGTCGAGTATTTCTCAGGGAAGGTTTATATATAGTTTATTATTTGTACATTCTTATGTAAATTAACATAAATACGATAAATGTGTATAAAGTCCTACCCGCTGAGACACTTTGGCGCATGCGCTGCTTTAATGGTAAATACTACATGAAAAAAATGTACTGGAGTATTGTTCCTCTTAATAAGATCTACAAAAAAGTCCGCGATGGCATATTCGTATCTTTTAAGAATAACGTGTAGTGATCATATTTCTGTCTAAAAATAGTAATTTCAATATATTTTTTATTGTGAGGGATATTTTTCCATAATGGTATTAATCCTTATCCTTTAAAATACTTTATTAAATTTCTACGTTAAACGAAGATAAAATTTGCTTTTTAAACTATTTCGAAATTGCGAATAGTTTTAGAGAAAAACGCATTTAATTATTGACACATCACGCCGTTCACACATCAACTGTATCGAGTCAAGTTTCACTTATCCCTTACTCTCAGCATATAAATAAGTATATTAGTTACGTTGGCCATTTAATGTAGATCAAAACTGTCTTTTCTGTTTTTCATTTTAATAAGTACTTTAGAAGTTGTTACAATATCAAAAAATCCTTGCTGCGAAACGCGCCTCGCGACGTTATGCTTATACAAGCGAGTCCGCCGCGCCCGCCTGCCTTACACGCATCGGTGGTTCAGTGGTAGAATGCTCGCCTGCCACGCGGGCAGCCCGGGTTCAATTCCCGGCCGATGCATTCTATTTAATTTTCGTCACAGGCAGCCACGTAGTGCTTGCTTTTCATCAGGGACAGAATACCCTCTTCAGCATTAACCACAAGCTCGAAAAAAAAAACCCGCCTGCCTTTATAGCAACGAAGATTTAGATGCGTTTGCACGTATTGGATAATTCGAGTTGAATGTATTATTTAATGTCATTTAACTATCTAAAAATAGTAATTTAAATATATTTTAATAAGTACTTGAAAAGATTAGTAGCACAGATTTAAAATTACGGTACCTACTAAAAAATCCTTGCTGTGTAAAACAATTGGAAAATCCTTATTGAAACTACGAAAATGCGGGTTGCATTAAGGTTTAATTAATTTTCACATTATCTTAAGTGCTTTGCAAACATACATTATATGAATAATCCAGTAGTAAAAGCGGGCGAAGCCGCAATAGGGTCGCTAGTTTATAATATAAAAAGTAATGTATCTATTACCTCTAAGAATATGTGTAGGTTCATTTAAAGATATTTTGTTTTCCTGATATGATTAAACAAAGTGTGGTATTGGTTCCCAAATTCCAGAAATTACTGTCTCCATAAAGAACAGAAACTAGGAAACCACTCGCAAGGAAAAGATATACCCTTAAGTTATAATTGAGAACTAATTTCATTTTCATTCTTTAAAAAAAGAAAATAAAAATTAAGGGAGGCATTTTTAAAAAAAAAATGTCTTTTTATTTCAGATCTATATTACGTCGAAGATAGATCCACATACCAAGCGTTAGGTTTTAAACGTTTTAACGTGGTCTCTATAATAACATCACTATTTTGGAAACAATCGAGAGAAGCTATTTCCAAAGGACGAAGCATGGGTGAGTTGAGTTATTGTACAAAGTAGATTTTCTAGCTTTATTATTGGTTAGAATATTCGTAGTCGAAGACTGCCCGATTGTATACCATAGTGGTGGGTTCGATTTCTGCATAGGATAATTTATGTTAAAAATATGTAAGTATAATAGTTTTTTGAGTTAAATATTTATTTAAAATTTATATTTCTATTTCTTCGCTCTGGTGTCGAGGCAAAGGGCGGCGTTGAGTACCGCCACACCGGCGGAATGTTGGGAACGAAATATCTTAATACTAAATTTCCAGCGTGAAGCTTTACCTCTTTGAATTATGGGAATGTCCAGGGTGTATAAAGATATTTACTTATTAAAACAAAATAGTGCTTGCATAAATTCCCCTGTGCATAGGCTTAAATAGTGACATAATTGGCGATGGTTTACAAAATGGCGGCGCTCTAATTTTGGAAATTGGCGGGAAGCTTTTGTGTCATTACGTACAGTTAGCGCCTTCAGAGCGATTACACAATTTACGTATTGCTAAGGTTTTATATTATTGTTTGTTTTTAATATATAACGTACAGTATTTGTAGGTATATTATTAGAGTTAAAAATTTTGGGCACTTTTTGGATTATGTTTTTTGTTTTTTTTTTGTCGTAATGCAGTAGTAGTAAATCTTAGTGTAGATTGGTGAGTAATATTCGGTGGATACAGACTTATAAGTGATTTTTTTTTATAAAATACAAAAAATATATTTTGTTATGTACATACTATGTTCCATTTAAACGATATTTTAATATATTTATCAGATTTACTATAAAGTCGTAATATATAGTAGTAACTCGAATATATCATTCATTTATATTAGAATATCTCTTAGTATGTACGTATGTAGCTAATTAGTTAGTATTTCTTATATAGGCTTAGGTGGTGATCTAAAAGGGGATTGGGTCCAAACCGGTGGGTTACTATTGGTTGAAAAGGGGGGGAAGCTTCTCCGCCATTTCACACAAACTGGACCCAGTGATCATTTGTCCAATAAAGATATTCTAAAGGTCAGTTTAGATATATTATTTTATCTAATACATTATAAAATTTCTTGTATTTTGTATTCTGTATTTTGATTTTAATATAATGTAAATATAATTATTATAAGTACAGTACGGTCGACTAATCGTGGCTGATTGTTTTGACTGTTATTTTTTTTTTCCGAGTGTACAATGTGAAAAAATAATTACCTAACCTAACTTCAGCCTAGCTTCATTAACAACATAATTTAGATGAATTTCCAATAAAATATCTCCACATAAAAGTATAACTTTTATGTTGTATTGTTTTTTACATATACATTATGTCGCATTTATTTTCCTATTATATTCAAATAGGTGGTAGCGAACTGCAATATTTCCCATATTACCATTAGTTTTTATTTATTGAAAGAAAAAACGAAACAGTAAAGTTTAAAAAAGATATTTATAAGTATAATTATTAGCATAATGTAACTATGTTTTTTTTATAATGCTTAACTTCAATGAATATTTCACATTATGATGTCGATTTAATCTAAACTTTTACTGTATTGCAGTTATTCGATTTGGAGAATGAATATAACGCCGAGACAATGGCAAACAAGAAACGCGATGATTTAGAATGCAATGTACGTATTTTTTTTTATTTTTAATATATTTTTATACAGAGGCAAAGAAAGTGATTGTAAATGCTATGGTTCTGAGTTCGATAGCCACTCACGGAATGAATTATTTAATATTTTCATTTAAAAAGACAAAACGTGGGGTTGAGTTTCCAACTTTAACACACAATGCCTCAAAGATTGAGCGGTGCGTTGGGAACGTCTTAATACTAGGTTCCTTCTGCGTACATTGCTATACGCGGGTTACAGTGTAGGCCAACAAAGTTGAAACAAAATTAATGAAGATATAAATATTTTCAATTTTTCAGACAGAACCAACGTCCTAAACCGTGGAAGGAAAATTTTAATCATTCTTCTTTGACTCCTATACATACAATATGGGCTGAGAGGCGATGTAAGCAAAGTAAAGTATAGTTATTAGTATATTTTCTCATATTAAATGAATATTATACGTACATTTAAAATAACTTTAATGCTATCTTTATATATGTTTGAGTCTTTTTATATGGTAAAGGCTTATAAAAAGGCATATATAATTTTTTTATAATACACATAATAAAAAAAGTTTATCGACTGTTTGTTTAATATATAAAAAAATGTTTAATTGATATATAAATATTATAAACAAAATAAAATTAATATATTCGTATATATATTTCTTATATAGAAATAATTAGAATACAGCAATTATACTTTTATTTTTTTAATGATATATGTTATAAAATGTTATTTTTTGTAATATATTTTGAGACTGAATTCAAAACCAAATAAATATAATTATTATTGGTAAATTATATTGAATCGTTACATGTCATTTACTTTTTATTGTGATATTTGACATGAAGCTTTTTGAGAACTGATTGTAAATTAATTATTCCAAAAAGTTATGCCAAATTTATTTTAAATCTGTAATATTGATATTATTGAAATTATATTAAGAGAAATTGATAAAGTAATTATTGTTATAAACATTTTGTCTCATATTCATTAATTGGTTTAAATAATTCATTTTTTTACTATGCATTAATATATAAAAGTTGAAAATGATTATTTGATTGCTTATGTTAACATTTGTTAAGTGATTTAACGTTTTCATAATTTTATAAAATATTTAACATAACCATATGTATACGGTTGTTACTATTTTGAATAAAATACATTTTATATTATTGCGAAATTTTATTTCACCAATTTCATATAGATATAAGATTTATATTACAATACTTAAGAGGCAAATAAAATTAAGGTTGGCGTAGATTTATCTATAATAAAATTGAGGGCTTCCACGAATAAAGAAAACCCATAGAAAGTCTTCTAACACATTTTTTGTTTTTCATGATTATACTCATGACCTAAAATTATGTTACATAAAAAATATACGAAAATTACAAATGTTATATTATTTTTGTAACATTTTGGTTATATTTCGCGGTCGTTTTATAGCTTTTGTAATTCCGGGTCCTTGCTACAAACATTTTACGATGTTTGCCGGTACCTCGCGTCGTAACGCTACATTTATTCGACGTAGGCGACAAATAAAACAATTTTATATTATCCCTATCATAATAAATTATATGATTGTCGCTGTCAAAAACTAATTTGAAAGCCGATCCCTTACCAAATGCGCCAACTTCGGATAATTTGTCATTTTGATAATTAATTTTATATACTCCTCGTGTATAAGGCTGAATGAAGTAGGCATTTTTCATATTATCTGTAGTTAAAAAATATATTTCATCTTCGAACAATGTCACTTTTTTGGCGCCATTTTTAAGTAAATATATCGCATAATTGCTCATAAAATATATATCTCCATGTTTGTCTATAATAAAATCATCTATTTGATACTTAGACAATTCTGGAATATTTTTCGATTTCTTATTATCGTACGTGTGTAAACCTTTTTTCTTGAATTCTGTGTAATATAATTTACTGTCGTATTGCATTTGCCATATTGTTATGTTGTCGAATCCGCGGAGTTTTGTTATATTTGTTTTTGGATTAAGCATGTAAACTCCTTGGGCTCCTGAAGCATAAAGATTTCTCGATGTTTGGTCTACAGCGTAAGCGAAAGTGAAAGTAAGATTTTGTATAAGAGTGAACTTTACGTCGATTAAGTCAAAAGATGCGGTATAATCTCTTGAGTTATTTTGATAATGAAAATAAAGGACATTAGAAGTTCTATCTATAGCAAGTTGACCAGACAATTTGTAATCATCGAGTATTCTGTTTCTAATGTAGCACACTTTATTCAGGCACGCGTGGCATGATATCCTTTTGGCATATGAAGAAGTGAGTAGAGCTGATATCAAAAGAAGAATATTCATGTTCAATCTGTAATTAATTTAATGAATAGGTTAAATATTAAAAGTATTGTTATTTAGAACAAAATATAATATTTACTATATATAAAGGTAAGAATGTTTCGAACAAAAAATAATAATTGTTTTGTCTATTATCCAAAAATATAAAGCGCAATAGAGTTCAAGAATTATGATCATTAAAAACAACAATTATAAATAGTGTAGTACGTAATTATAATTATATATCTCTACGAAAAGATCTACGTAGAAAATAAGTACTTTACCTTAAAAGTTGTTAAACAAATAAAATACACTACATTTCTATAAAGAAAACTATCAACATATTTTTTTTAAATAAATAAAACTAAAAAATGTCAATAAATAATTGTTTCGTCCACGAGTAATTTAACAGAACTAGCGTATAATTTGTTTTCATTATATATTTGTTTAACCTCTCGTCCGTACATCGTAAACAAGTGTTATCTATAATATTTAAATTATTATAGAAAAAATATACATTTCATATTTGTCAATTAAGTTAGGAAATATTAGTGTTTATTTATTAATTTAAAATTGTAATATTTAGTATATCATATAAAATAGAATATTTAGTATATTTTATAAAATAGTAATTAAGTTAGTTTGTAGGTTATCAAAACCTATTTACTCGTAAGGTCATTGTGCACGTCGGCAACAAAGTTCAAGGGAATATTCAATTTGTGCCTTATTATTAAGGCTAGAATATTGTAACTAGAAATATTTAGTTAATGAAAATCGTAAAATATTTTATTAGGTTAAATAGGTTTTTATTTTCATCATTATGATGACAGGCATTTTTACGCCCACTTCTTACTCCTGGCTCCCACTCTTAGAATAATTTTACAAAAAAATAAACTCTAAGGTTTATGTTATGTTATGCTTAAATCCTTACTTCTGATTTATATGTGGGCAATGTTTGAGGTAGTAATTAGTTCTACACAGATGAGACAAATAACAGAAAGGCAAACACCAACCCCTATATACACCAACTAAAAATATCAAAATCAAATGAAAAGTAAATAAAAAAATACAATATTTGACATTTGATTAAACACCAAAAAATCAATAATCAAAGAGCCTCTGCCATGTTAATCTAAAATATTAAGACCTTTAATTGAATAAATTAGAAATTTAAATTCTTAATTGTATACAGCGTCCGGGATGCGACAGCCAATCCTCCTTTTGAAATCAACAGATTATAAAGGTACGGCAACAATTAAGTCTATAAACTTGATTGTAATTAGATTATAGGAAGGTGTATTTAATCTGTGACTTATCTACTGGAAGATATAATTAAATGTGACAAGGATTTCGCGTAATTGTGTTATGGATTTGTAGAGGCTTTTAATCTATAGATATTTTAAACAGATTCTTTTTTTTATTATTGTGAATACCTAGCTAAGATGACTAATACTGTTATAGAATGAAATTAATAAAAAATAAAATATATATATACTAAAGGTGTATGTTCATAAAAGTCTAAAATATAAAAATCTTATCTGTAGGCAGATTACGTGGAAAAAGCTGCTTTAAAAGGAAACTACTTTTCAGCTATTTCTGGTCATAAGAAAGCTCTTTCTAAGGTATTTTACCCAATAATATTAGAGCTAGTGTATTTCGTATAAGTACCTATAGTCTAATTGGCTAAGGTGTTGGGCGGTATCCAAGCAGTTTACTTTGATATACTGCTATGATGAAATTTTATTCGGCATTTCAATTTGCTTAGGTAATATTTGAAATGTTCTAACTTCACTTCAAAATATTTTAAAATCAAGAATTTATACGACAATTTTTACAAGCAAAATAAGTCAACAATAAAATCTCAAAAGAATTAAATGACTTATCTACCTATGTAGACAGTGGAGTACGTATAAATAAAATTGAAGTCTGTGATTTCTAAATAACCGTTAAATAAGTAAAACACGATAAACACAAATAATTTTGTTTTTTTTGTGTCTTTTTTTGTCCGGGTAAATAGTCTATAGACATTCATTTTATTTTTTCAGTTTTTATCAATTTACCTAGATGTCTAATATTGATATAGAATAAAACGAATAATAGAATAAAAAATATAATGTGGCTGTATATTTTTTAACATTTGTTAAATAAACGTAATTTTTTAGCAATAGTCATTTTTTAAAGCTTCAATTTTGTTTTAAATATATATATGCCAATTTAAACAAGTACCTTAATTGAACATGAGTAATTCAAAGAGGAAAATGTCCTCCAAGAGAGACGCCCTTGTTCACTTAACGCAAAGTAAAACTTTCAGAATAAAATTAATTGGGACTTCCTCCGGGTCCTTTTTTGCTAAAATATTTTTTTTGATTATACCGAGTGCACTTGATTCGATCCTACGAAAGTTTTAATTAATTGTGTAAAAATAATTAAAGCTCTTGACGATTAAAGTTCGGTGAGAGGTGCCTTTTGAAAAAAAACTTTTGAACAGGTAAAAAAATAATTAATTTGTTATACGTAATTGTTTCACTTTGTTGCATGTAAAAGTTTTTAAAAATATGTTTATCTTTTAATTTTAAATTGGCTTCTAAGCGTTCTTTTTTTATCTATTGTTGTTTGTTATGTCTATAGTAAATTACGTCTTAATCTGTTTAAAATCTTACGATAATAAAATATCTACACAATATAGATTTATTTTGGTTTTTATATGTAAAAATCGAAACCTACCCGTTTACCGACCTTCATATAATAATAATGAACAAAAGTAAAGTTATTCTTTTAAAATATTTTACAATTAAATTTATACAAAATGTATCATTTAAAGCATTAGGAGTATCTAATTAATATCACTAGTTCACTCACGTTATTTTTCGTAATAACAAAATAAACACCATGAGGAGAATGACATCACACTGATCATCGTATCTGCATACTACTAATATACTAATAGCGTGCAGTGGCGAGGTCGGGGTTCGATTACCGATTCAACTCTCGTCTAGGTCAATGACGTTGGCCGTTTACTCACAGCTACATTACAATGTTATATTTTGAATATTTATCGGTTCGTATGATTGAATTGTTCTGGAACATTTTTTATTTAAAAAAAAAAAAAGATTCATTTATATGCAATGCATGCGTTTGCACTCATTTTGTTTGATATGTAATACAAATAAAAGTTTGTGTCATTTTTCAAATGGGATTAACATTTTTGAATGAAATTTCAGCTTGATACGCCTACGTGATCTCGAGATAAATCGTCTTGATAGATGGAAATGGAATGGATGGATGGATGGAAAAATACGGAATCCTAAAAAGGCCGATATGAAATCACAATTTCCATTAGTATAAGAAAAAAATATATTAAACTAAGTATAGATAAACAACTTATAGAAAGTCATAACACTGATTGATACTACATTTAATAAATCTTACTAGTACCTACTCGTACAAACGAGCCGTAATCAGAAAGATTTGGATGTGCCTGGCCAAGTTCCAAGTTACTTGGCGTGTATTCACCTCATAAATAAATAGTACTTCTTGATGTACGATTAATTTATATCTGTTACGTTTGGCAAATTAACATATTATATATAGGTACGTATAAAAATAGTAATTGAGT
The DNA here is from genome assembly GCA_036379175.1 of Heliconius cydno galanthus. NCBI lineage: Eukaryota > Metazoa > Arthropoda > Insecta > Lepidoptera > Nymphalidae > Heliconius > Heliconius cydno. Next base: position 57,817 of record JAKRZM010000856.1, read on the forward strand.
TTGTTTGTTCCTTATTTCTTAGCAGGTTCCGAAGAATATAAGTGTTCCTTGCTGTGCAACCTGGTAACCTAGTGTTAAGTCACTCCTTTTTCTTAAAGACACTTCTGTTCTCCACTTTCCGCCGCCATTTGATTACGAGGGCGAAGCCGCGTGTAAAAGTCAAAGTCAAACCTAAAAACAACAAAAAATCATGAAGTTATTATTTATAATGACGATGACTCTTGACCACATTATAACGACAAACACCAGCGATGAGTCCAGCTCAAACATATATTTTATTAAACCAAAAAATAGTCTCATAAGAAGGAAAATTTCAGCTAAATTATGGCAACAAAAAATAATTCATTACAAAAGAATATCTGAAAGGGAAGTAATGTGAAATCCAGAGGTTTTTCAGCCGAGTTACTCCCCACAAAGCCGGTACGAATCACACGAGCGACTGCGTGTTCAGAAGAGATTTGAGTATCTTTCCTACGATATTAGCCTTTGTTTAGATACGAATTTATATTTGGTTGTATTTGGACTGTTTTATAATTGACTTGGTGGAACTATTTATTCTATTATAAAGACTGGTAACGAGCGAGTTCCGCCGCTATAGACGCAATGCCTCGAAAATGGGAAATGATGGAAAGTGAGGAACGGATTGTCTTACCACTAGGTTGCCAGGTTCTCTCTGCCTATTCTGTTTTGTGTGGGTTACAACATAAAAATAGGTAAGTTCTTTTGTGTATAATTCATTATTTTTGATGATTAGAATTGAGTGTTAAGAATATTAAATTATAATGTCTGTCGTGTTATTATGCATAATTTGTGTTTCCTCATAGAACAGCAGACGGTATTTGTTTATGATTGCCATGCGCGATGGTTGTTGGTTTGATTCTCTGGCTATCCTCAAATAAAATCCCCGACTGACCCTGCGACCGACGCATAGTATGTGTGTGATCTTTAATAAGTGCGACGCTTCAGATATATATAAAATTTTCCATTTCAAGTTTCCTTAAGGAAGTTAATTAGAAAAATATACCGCTAACCATTCAGAGCCGTTTTTTAGCTTGCAAGGTTCTTACTTGTTCTTATACACGCGGAAAGTGGGCGGAGTGGAGTTATAAAAATTAGATTAGCACTCACAAATCTCTTACCATATTTCTGCAGCATTTACTTAATGAGCTATGGACTTGACTTATTAAGTTCCAAGAGATTCATATTTGTTTTTGAAAAATTTTATTTAAAAGTTAAATTAAATTTTACCATAAATTAATAATTATTTTAAAATAAAAATTTCTTAATTTTAGAAAATATTATCATTGCCATTTTCAAGAGATGATGGATTGGATGATTCCTGTGTATGCAGTAATATAATTTTTCTTAATATATATATAATTTATATATAAGTTTATAATCTTCTAATATATATATAATTTTTCTTATATATCTTATAATATATTAATATAATATTTCTAATATATCTTATAATATATATATAATTTTTCTTATTAAGAACAGGAAGATAGTAAAAAACCTTGAATTTTCGATGATGCTAGAAAACATCACAATAATATGTGTATTCATTTTTTGTCAACGAATATTCTCAGCGATACATGGGGGAGTGTAATTTATTAAATGATATCCCTCCCCTCGCCAAAACTTTTCTACTAAATCAAATATTCCTAACAATGAAAATTTTCTAGCTAATGCCACTTTATAGGATACGATTTTCCACAAAGATATTGGAATAAATGAACGTATTGGAATCTCTCTTAGAACTACTAGATTAGTTTCCATAAAGGTCTCGTTGCGTATCTGAAGCTTAAAAAAATTGTGAATATAAAACTCTCCGATTACTTACAGACTAATTGGAAGTCAACGCATAGACAAAACTTGGACTTGGACTTAAAAAGTTGAAATTAGGTAGCCTTCCTATGAATCTCGAGATTCCTACGTTCTTGTCTCGAGATTCGTACATTTTACGTGTTGAAGTACGTGAAAACAAAGTTACAAGCAACGACTTACTTAGTTAGACTAGTTATGTGTCAATAATATTTTTTCTATGTAAGTGTCGTATATTCTAAATTCGTACAAAATGTCAACACAGGAAGGGGCAAAATAAATTAAAGAGGTAAAGTAAAAGATATTATCATAACAAGTAAAGATATGGGCCAGTGTTTTTTCCTATGTAGAACGTTTACTTCATTCATTTTATTTATGTTTCGTTAAAGCTATGTAAATACAGTCGTCATCAATGTAAAGCAGTTGCGATATGACTGATTAAAATCGATGGTCGTGGGTTCTAATCTGATTTGGGAGAGCTTTCATATTAAAAATATTGTATTTTAGTACTTAAGTTTAACCAGTAAATACAACATATTTATTTCTGCTGAATATAAAGAATTAAATTATAATTTATTATTGACGAAAACGCCTTAAAACAAAATGGAATAATCAGTTCCACATTTAACACAATTAAGAAAAAGGTAACACGTTCAAATCTAAAACAAAATAAAGGTTCTAATGTGTCACAGATAGAATTGAAACAGACAAAAATTACCCATCAAAACGTCCAAGCAGACACATAACAGACATACGGCACGTGTCACCCATGCTAACGCATTGAGCAAGTGAATGGGGTATGCCAAAACTAAGGTATTTATGTCTTATTGCTATATATGGGCATTGTGCAATTATTTATTATAGCGGGTAGATTTATTTATTTTGTAATGTGATCTTAGTATAAATTTGCAAGAACTACTGGTAGATAGATATGTTTCGTAGATTTTGAAGGTCATAACGTAAATTCATCTGTAAGCTTTCTTAATTTTTAAGGATTGTTTTTTTTTATTATTTTTTATGTATATGATATTGAATGTAAATAACTTATGTATTATTAATGAATTTACTTTCGTTGTAGTGATAATGATAATGAGTTGAAATTGGTACTCCAAACTAAAAAATCTAAGCAGTTCAGATAAAATAAGGAATGAATACTATTCCTTAATTATAAACGTATAGCTTGAGCCCTGATCAAAAATTGTTAATTCAGAGAAAATAGTGACAAAACTCACGTGATAGGTTCACTGGTATTTTTAGAACGTAAAATGCTTCTCGCGATTTTTATATAAAAAGGATGTCTTTTGCGTTAAAAATGAAAACCTAGCCTATATTTTAAAATCTTAATCTAGGCTTCCAATAAGGAGCCAAGTTGTAATTAAAAACTTTCTTTGTGGTAAAAGCACAATATATTATATATATATCTATTCTACTTCTAGCTAAGTAAATTCGCACGCGTGTGCCGCCTCAACAAACAAAATGTGCTCTTTGATCTCTTATTAATGATATATGTATATAAAGATCAATGACAATAAGATAAAGATTAAGAATTTAATTAAAATATATTAACAAAGTAAACGAAGAAATAATTATTATTTAATTAAAAAAAAATACAATATGACTCTAATTTAGCGCCAAGATTTGCAACCAATACATTATATACATAGATGACGAACACGATCCAAAAGGTGTGCATCGTTCGTTGCAAAAAACCTTATTGTAAGCAATTGCCTCACAATTTTATTTATTATAACCACAAAAACTTCCTCTAGCACTTATTCCTTTAGAAATAAGGCGAAAGTTCCTTTAAAATTATATTGACTAGAGATATTTCGAAGGTATCACTAAGGTCGGTACAGTGCGCGTTTTGAATGATAATTCTCAAACCTATTGTCTATAAAAACACTGTAGGATACGAATCCTCAAGCGAAAGTCAACGAAAATGAAGGTGATTACACGTTTATATTGTTTTAGTTGTGTGCTCGTCATCAATAATGAAGAAATTAAATATATATTAATTATTTTTAATCTGTAATAGATATGAAATTTAATAAATAATTTTTAATAAAAAAAATATATAACTAATAAAAATATGTTTAATTAAGAAAACGTTTAAGTTATAATTATAATATTACAGGAACTTTTAGTGGTCGCATCGATATTGTTGAGCGGGGTAGTGACAGAGCCCCCCGCGCCGTACCCACCGAGTGGTTGGAGGCCTAACGGACCTTCTTTCGATTTGCCACAAAGACAGGTAAGTGTAAATAGATACTGAGTATAGTATAAAAATGTAGAAAATAGTTGCAATTAAGTTAATATAATTAAACAGAGAAAACGATGATAAGGAATGTAACATACATAAGCATTATTAATTTTAATAGCCCAATGCAAATCTGTTAAATACTAAGACGTTGTTGTGCATATTTTACACAAGCTAACGCCACCAAAAGATTACGAGTAATTTAGTGCATAACAGTATAGATAACCATACTAAAACAATTAATATTTTTTTAATACACTTAAATAAACTTTCGTATAGTTCAAGTAGGCGAAGCCATGCGAGGGTCACTATTGTACAACACAAAAAAATAACATTATAAGCATTTATTTAATTTCTTCGATTAGCCACCACAAAACCAGCAGTACCTTCCTCCAGTGGATCCTAGAAGACCTTTTCCTCCAAATTTCGATGATAGTGTAGACGTATCAGTCCAAGGTCTCCCGGTGGTGGAACAACAGCCCATATTTGAAGTGTCACCCATTAATGGTCAACTTTACAATGGACCTAGTATTAATGCTGATATTAATAAGCTTAACCCAAGCTTTCAACAGGCACAGGTTTGTATTTTTAACGTGTATGAATTTCTTTTATATAGGTTTTTTTCTAATTTGTACTATAATTTTATATACGAGTATTTGATTAAAAAATGTGTTAAGTTATATTTTTCACGACTCTGAATATGTTTAAGGGTTTTTGGAGTTATTCATTACATAAATAATAGCTATATTAGAAAATATAAAGAACTTTACATACATATATATACTAATTTGAAATTATCTTGTTACAGTACCAACAACAAGTAGAAAAAGCACGTCAATTCGAAAGACAAAGACAATTCGATGCAGCACGCGCTAATAATCCTTCAAATGGCCTACCAAACCAACAGCCACCAATACTATTCGCTTCACAACCATCGACCACCACAACTACATCTACAACTACACAGAAACCTGAATTTAAAACACCTCAACCAGAACCTACAACTGAATCTGATCTTAATGAGGGTGAAACTTTAGAAAATCCTAAAGATCAAAATGAAAAGGTTTCAGTGGAAGTTTCCAAGCAAAATGTGCAAGAGTTCCGTCCAGAGCTTTTATTGAATCCATTGTCTCAATTAAATTTACAATCTCAATTTATTCCTTTGAATCAATTTGGGCAACTTAAGGCTGCTATCTATTATCAACCAGGTGCAATACAAGGGTTTGACGGACCAGCGCACTTATCTGCTTTACCATCAGTTTTAGCTCAAAGAGAACTTTTATCTCGACAACAACAATTACAAAATCAAGGTTTTGCTCAAAATCCTATCATCGTACAGGATCAACCAGCTTTGGTACAAGAACCTTTAAACCAATACCAACCGATAATAAGTCAGTATCAACCAATTCAACCACAAGTCCAAACTTTCCCTCCGGTTCAACCACAATCAGTTGTCGTTCAACCACAAGTGATTAACCAATTACAACCGCAACCGGCTCAATTCCCGCAACAACTAGATCAATTTGGTCAACAACCAAACCAATTTTCCCTCCAACCAGGCCAATTTCAACAACCAGCTCAATTTCCCCAACAACCAAACCAATTTCCACAACAACCAAACCAATTTCCTCAACAACCTAATCAGTTTCCCCAACAACCAAACCAATTTCCCCAACAACCAAACCAATTTCCCCAATCAAAAGACGTGGAACAAATAGAACAAAACGACCAACAAGTTGTATACCAAAACTATCAACCTCAATTCTATCAACCGGCCAACCAATATCAGAATGAGCAACAATTATTCTTGGCTCAACCAGGATTGATTAACCAAAACCAATTGTATCAACCACTGGTTCAGTATGATCAATCTCAAGACCAGGTGTATCAAGATCAAAACGCTTTGCAAAGTGGCTTAGAAATTGATCAAGGGAATGACTTAGACGGAAATGAACAAGAAGATTTAGAAAAGGACGATGAAGGATCTAAGGCAACGGCAGTGGCTACAGCATTTGGTGCGAGGTAATTGAAACTCCTTTTTTTTTTATTTCTTCAGAATAGGTGGTAATAAAATACTCATTTCTAACTTTTTCGTCAATTTAAAAATTATACGTCTGTTCTTGTTCTTTTTTTATATAATATTAGGTGACATAACATAACACCTCAGTTTGTCTAATAAAACGCGAAAACTTACGTATATATGTATATTTTTATATATATCATCCTGAAATGTAAAACTAATAATATAAATTATTCTATTTCAGAACACAACCTCGTGTATTCACACGATACGGAGCGCCCATACCTAAAGTGCAAGCCATTCCAGAGACCACCACCACTGAGGCTCCTGAAGAAGTAAATATTTGTTTTATAGCTTCATGCTGTATGCCCAGCGGGATAGCAGTAGAGAGAATATAGCACTTCGTTACCTTCTTTCAGTAGTCAATTCTATGTATCCAAAGTGAAAGAAGTGGTGGCAGAGGAAATCTGGGAACCTAGCGTTAAGACATTCCATTTAGATTAAGATCCTTCCATTTCTCACTATTCGTCAAATTGTCGAGGGATTGCGTGTTAAATGACAGAACTCAAAGGCACGATTTGCCCCGTTACTACAGTGAGGATTTCATAGTATGTTACCTCCATTTGATGCTAAAACATAATGTTTATATTGTTTTTACAGTCTGAAAACGACGACAGTCCAGCTGTAGCACAAGCGACAGCTGTAGCCACCGGCCGTAGAAATGCTAAACTAAGGTTAAATATATTTTTGTTATATTTATTTAATTAGTAGTTATATTTTTTTTTAAATTGATAACTACATATTGAAACATTATACATTTTATAAATTAATATTATTTAACTCTTCTGTGTTAAGCATATTTTTTTATATATAGGCACCATAGTAACTATGTTATGAGCAAAAAATTGATGTAACAAACGTAACATGCCTAATTTATCATATTTAAAGCTCAAAAGTCATATAAAAGCTTTAGTCAATGATATTCGAATAGAACAAGATGTTTACCTATAGCTTGATAATAATCATTTCTTTCTAAACTTTCGCACATTGTTAAATTCGGAAAGAAAAAATTAAAAGTAAAATCATCATCATCATCCTAAAATCAAATATGCGCAGCCATCTACAGCTAACTTCAGGGCGGCCACAACTCGTCAACCGTACTGTATGTAAAGTAATAAAATGTAGATACTATTAATTATTTTATACTATTTTACAGAAGTCGTCGCGTCCGCCCAGTCTTCACTTTAGACAGATCCGGCCATTTAGTCTTGGCGCAACAGCAATAGAGTACGAAATATATAAAAAGATAACTGTAAAAATAATATTTAAAAACATTGTTTAAATATTTCACCAAAAATAAAAGTTATAATAATAATAATAATATAATATATAATAAGTCATTATTTATTGACGAATAGACAAAATAAATAATTTAAATCAATAGGCCTTTTCTTTTTGTATTTTTTGTTGTCATCGTTTATTTGTGGAATAAATATCAATGTTTTTATATTTTTAATATACATATATTTCTAAATGCCTTTATGGTGCAGAAGGATAAATGTATGTAATCGTGATAGTTGTGAGATCAATCGGGAAGTTATTATGTGTAAATTATTGTTACTCAAAGCCAGTCGTGGCGCAGGGGTGCAAAGTTTGACTTTAAACGCGACTGGTACCACTCGATCGCAACTCGAGGAAATGAAATATGAATTTAAATGTTTATTTCCATTTCTTCGCTCTGGTGTCGAGGTAAAGCCCGGCGTTAAGTTCCGCAGTGTCTCCAGAATTCAGCGGAAAGTGGGGAACGGAGTGTCTTAACACTAGATTCCCTCTGCCTACCTTGCTGTGTGCGGAGCGTGAAGCTGATAAAAGATAATAAATTAGTGCCATTACTAATACTACTATACTACTGTTACGTAAAACAGAACGCAGCGTTGAGTTTTGCCATTCAACGCGCAATATTTGAAAGCAAAAGGAAAGTGGAGAACGATATGTCTTGAAAATAGCTTATTTCTGCATACTCTGTCAAGCGGGACTATTATACTTTATTAAACGGTTTTATTTAGCTCACCCCGTTTGTTTATTTATTTGTATGTTTGTTTGGGTCAAATTTAGTAATTGAAATTTAACCCTCTTCCCGTTAACCGATTGATCTGAAATTTGGTATACGCCTTTGATTCTGGTGACAATACAATTATCCATATTCAATATTATTGTGAATCCAAGATGGCCGCCGCTACAAGATGGCGGACAAGTTAGTTTTTTTCGATCCCATCAATATGGGTATCAAATGAAAGGGCTTGTCAAGTAGAATTCAGGGCACTATACAAAATCAAAATCAAAGATGGCCACTGCTACAAAATGGCGGATAATGTAGTTTTCAATCCCATCAATATGGGTATCAAAATAAAGGGCTTGGTAAGTATAATACAGTATACTATACACAATTACAATATGAATCTCCCACCTAAGTCAAGATCTGGTATCCTGTCGAGGACTGTGTGGCTATAGGGTGCCTAAAAATGAGACGTCGCTAGGGGTACACCACCCAAGGTAAAAGGTAAAAGCGCGCCGAGAACTGTATGGCACTAGGTGGATAAAAATGATATGTCGTTAGCGTTTTCCCCTCAAGATTCAGGCACATCTTGTTGTACATAGCCTTGCTCCTCTATTGGACCTCTGGGGGGTCGATCGTAACATTCTCCATTAACCTTGCAATAATGAGGCACTCAACGAATTGAATAGTAGGAGAAATAAAAACTAAAAACTTAAAAATAAAAAAGTAAAAAAAAAATTTTAAGTTAAACGGTTTTATATTGCAGATAAATGTACTAAAAAATAAAAAATAATTTCATGGAAATTATGATTACTAAAATAAAATCGTGGGGCACGTCCAATATCTACAATCGAAAGACATGGCATGAGACTTCACCCACCTAGTGGTAAGTAGAAAGTGTCCCCACGATTTTATTTTAGTAATCATAATTTCCATGAAATTCTTTTTTATCTTTTAGTACATTTATCTGCAATATAAAACCGTTTAACTTAAATTTTTTTTTTACTTTTTTATATAATACTGAAAAACACTATATAAAGGCATTTTAAGAAGAACACAACTTTTTATATTTAATACACATTTCACCAAATCATTCTCAACAATACAAGGCAACTGTAGATCGTGAACAAACCTAAACAAAAAACGGGAACACTCACAATTACAAACATATTTTCCCTCACAAATCTAAAGGGGAACGTTAAAAATCGATATTTAATCATCCTTTTGGTTTGGACTCTCTCGAGGGTAATCGATTTTTTCCCTGTATCCATCGAAGTACAAGGAATTGGTGGTTTAATAACTTCTAAGGATTTATTCATGTTGTCCTCCTTCACGACGTATTCGAATCTTTCATTTTTATATATTTTCGATAACATTTCATCAATTATTTCTGTTTGAATCAAAGCACATTGTAAATTTTCATCTAAATATGTTTTTACAGATTCTTTTTCTATATCAGTAACGTCTAACTTTAGTTGTTTTTCACTTTTTGGTTCAGATACAGGTTTATAATATTCAATCTTGGACAAAACATCTCTCATTTCATTACCAACTTTCTGTATTAACGACTCTTCTATTCTTTTCATAGTTATGTCTATAAGTATTAACATTTTTTCCCATAAATCAGTCATGGGCATATAGTTACGAGATTCTTCAGAACATGGTCTCTTTTGCGATTGTTCTATTTCAGTTAATACTTTTTTGATAGTGCTTTCATTTGGTAATATAATTTTTTGTGGATTACTGGCACCTTCAGTGTTAAATGTTTTTTGGGTTACATTTTTGAAAAACGCCTCATGACTAGGAACGTCTAGCGTTTTAGTGTCTAATTTTTCATGTGGTCCTGCAATCAACACGTTACTCACGTTGTTGTTGACTCGGTTACTTTGGGATGAGACGGGAAACATTCTCATATTGATTATAGTATCGTATAAAACAGGCTTTTGATTTTGATAAGAATTTTCTATTGACATTGTTTTTATTAGACTATCTGAGGGAGCTGTTAGAAAAATATCAGAGTCTTGTTTATCGGAAAATGGACGAGTTATAACGAAAGTAGTACTCTCATTCGTAGGAAGACCTCCTATAAGAGTAATACTACTGTTTCGATCTTCTTGTGATGAATCTGTAAATGATAGAGAAGTATCACATTGACTTAGAAAACTTTCAGCACTAGTTAGATTGTCTCGATACATATTTTTACGTTTCGTGTTTAATTGGTCGTTTTGATCCAGTATAGATCTATTATTGATTTGAGCAGCAGCTACTTCAATTACTTCATTTTTGTAAGGATTTAGCCTATTGATTTGATTTTTATTTTCTCTTGTATTATTATCGACTTTTATATCTTTGTCTTTCGAAATATTTGGTTTATCTAAAATTGGCATTTCTATTACAGAATTATTAGTATCTGAAGTATCTTCGGAAAATTGACTGTTTTCACGAGTCAACGTGCTTTGGCTAGAGTTGCTTTCGAAAGATATTGCGTCTGCTACGGGTTTGTCTTTCAGTAAATTTTCTTTGGCTAGAATATTTCGTAGCACTCTCGTGCGAGATATGGTTTCCGATATAGAATTAGAAATAAATAATCCATGAATTGGCGAATTTTGATAATGATTAATCGTTTTGTTTTTATACCACGATAAGTGTCTATTTATATTAGTTGCTTTTGGTTTATGTTTAAAGTGCACTTTATGAATACGAACTACACGAGTATACTTTTTTAATTTAACTTTAGTTCGATGCTTTCTGCTGTTCTTAGGTGAAATTTTAGCAGCATTAAATATGATTTCTGTTTGACTATCCACAATTATTTTAGAATTGCTTCCAATTGTGCTAGACGTAACCATTGATTTGGGCTTGTTATCTTTGAAATCAAATATGTATTTTTCTTTAGGTTGCTCCATTATAAATTTCTCATTAAATATCTTCTGATTCTGCAAAAAAAATTAATAATAAGTAAAAATAAACGGTATTGTTTGGAAATATTCTTTATTGTAATATTATTAAAATGTATTATAAAAACATATGATGAAATTTATGAGTATAAAAATAATTCGGCAGAACTCATACCACACCTTATAGGTAAGATAAAAATAAATAAAAAGGGGCAGAAAAAATTATACAGTTTTGTATGTACTACAATACATTAAAATCCTAACATATCAAAAGTGTAACTGGGTGAATTTGTTACAAGCTTACTTGCAAATATATTATATTGATTTGCTTTTGTACTTTTGGGAGGGTATATTAGATCTTTAATCACATAGAAGTATAGCAAACACAACAGTAATGTCAGTGGTACCCATAAAACAGCGCCTAATATAAAACCTCGAGTGAAACTAAATCTTCGATTCCCTTTAACTGTTTCGCCTTCGCATGAGTTTTCTATGTCTATGCAAACAGATGAACAGTTACCGCCAGCATTGCAAAGCATACATTGTAGGTCAGGTTCAAAACTCTTGTTCGTGCAAGTAGCGTTCATGCAATCTTCACTATACTTAAGAATATATGATGGTCGTATATGGTGTAATGTATTTCTACAGGGAATGGATATATACGATGCGTTGCCTTGTCTCGCATAGCCTGAATAATGTATATAATCATCACAATAAAATGCTAAGAGTTTTTTCTCCGAACCAACGGAAACTTCAAATAGAGATTTCGATTTTGGCAAAGAGCAAGTCAATGCTTCGTCTACTACAGTGGCTGTAGTGTATTCTGCAGTCGACGTCATATCAGTCACTTTTAATACAGACTCACTATTAATTACATTATATGAAAGTGTTTTCTTTATTAGTCTTGGATTATATTCTCGTACCGGCTTACGTCTAGGTTCTTTTCTTAATTTTAATCCAGAAATTATTTGACTTTTGTTTGAAAACTGCACACTTTTCGATGTCTTCTCGTCTGTTACGGGTAGTTCTATTTTAGTTTCAATTTTCTTTTCTATATGTTTAGTAATTAAGTTTTCTGTTACTGTTGCTAAAGAGTGCACAATTGTTTTAAGTTCTCTTATATCTCGAGCTACTTTAGAATCTATAAGACTGACATTTTGGGGTATCAATATGTCTTCGGTATTTTGCTTATTACTTACGTTAGTCAAAGTTTCTGTAGTTTTTATGTATTTAGTCACACTAGCTGCGCTATCTAGCAAGGAAATAATATTTTTTTTATCATCAAACGTAGGTTTCGTTTCTTCCTTTGATGGTTTTGATGAGATTTCTTGAGTTGTTAAGATTGTGTCTGGAATTTTAGTTTCATCATCAATTTTTAATTGGTCAACTGGAGTATTTATGTTATCATCCGTTCCCTTTTCTTGTGATGGGTAAATGTTGACTTTTATGTCTAACTTTAAGTTATTGCTACTTTTAATATTTGAAAAATATCTAAAAATATTTTGAATTTGTTGCAATAATTCCTTTTCTTTTTGTACAGGTTTCTTATTATTAGATTGCTTTAATAAGCTTGTTAATTTTTTAGATTTAAAATATCTGGGATATCGATAGCTTGAGATCCGTTTTGTACAAGTACTTCTCTTATTTTGTTTCTTTCCAGATTCTATCACGTGCTTATTATAATTGGATTTTGCTTTTTGATGGCTTCCATTTTCCATGTTGTTGTGTAATGTACCAACATTAATGTTATCTTTTTTTAAAGCTCGAGATTTTTTTTTACAAAAGATTTTCGATTTCGAATCAGATAATATGTTTAAGCAGGCGATATGCTTATAAATATTAGAATTTTTAGTTTTCATATTATTTTTCGGGTCCTTATGTTCCTTATCTTCTCTGTAAGTAGCACAATGTTTAACTAAAGAATTCGTTCGTAATATTAAAAAATCTAAATTTGTCGAATTTAAAATATAAACGCTGGAGTTGTTTGAAGATACTAATATCCGCTTATGACGAAACTTCCGATTCTTACAGAGCGAGTTCTTCGTATTTCTCATATTATGCATATTTCTGGGAAGACTAAGTGTTGATATAATTTTTAATTGTTTTCCACTCAAAGGTATAGTTAATGAAGAATTTTCGTTTTTACATTTGAAAAATTCACTTTTGTCTGCATAATTTTGCGTGCGAAATAATCGGGTATCTGAATATCGGTGGTGATTTTTGTCCGTCTCAGCATCCAGTGTATAGGTAAGCGTTGATGGAGTATCATTTCTTTGTAAATCTAATTGGTGTAATATTGAATCGAGAACAGACTCAATTTTTTCTTTCGTATCATTATTTTCTAATAAATATGATTTTATCCAATCATTTAGTAAATTTTTGAGATTGGCTACAACTAGTGATGTTAAGTTAATATTTAAATTAGTGTTCTCAAGAAAATTATGATAGTTGTCACCACATGCACTGGAATCACGGTTATGTTCATGAATAGTATCTATTTCATTACGATTCATAGAATACTTAGACTTTTGCGAAACTGCATCACGGTTTGTAAAAAGTTTCTTTTTAAAGTGAGTTCTAAGGATGCAATAATCAGTTTCGATACTTAGGTCCCGTTTAGTAGATCCATTGTCTTCATAATGGTCATTGTTAGCATAATTCTGTTTGAGCTGCAATATAAGACTTTTAGTGCAAAACTGTTGAGCAGAGACACCGGAGCATGTCTTGGAGTATGTACAGACTGTGTTATTAGAATTTTTAAATATTACTTTAGCTGTGTTTTCGTTTAACTTATAATTTTCACTTTTCGTCATGTTGTTCTTGACTAATTCAGTTTATACACTGACTTCGATCTTCTGTAATAAAAAATTCTAGTATTCTATTCAACTTTCAACAAAATTTTTATCGTGAATGGATCCATTGCTATCAAGCAAAGTTTGCATAGGATTTTAATGTTTTATAGTAACATTTAATATTAATTGTAAAGATTTTTAATGAATACTTACAATTGGTTGAATTATTTTTTCATTGTTTGTGCAATTAGTTCAAAATAAAAATAAATGTAAAATTAATTATATGCTAAAATTTTATCAGATCCATGACATTGGTAATATTGATTGTCAAAGAACAAATACGAATTAGCCAGTTACATTGTATAGTGTTTGTAGCAGAAAAATATTAAATCAGAATGTAGATAAATTACCTTAATAAAACATATTTATATACTTTTTAAAATAAATATATTAATAGAATAATATTTTTAAAATACGTATCAAAATACAGCTAGGACGATGTGTCGTGATACGCAACGTCTCAAAAATTGGACCTAAAGCGGGGAGCGGAGTGTTTTCACACTACGTTACAGTGTCAAAATAATTAAAATAGTATTACACATGTATAAGAAAACAAAATCAGAGCAAGCATTTACGTTATAAGAATAATAACGAATATTGTAACAAAAATATAACATAATCTATAACATATAGAGAAATTATCTTAATTAGGCCAAGTGCTGTATCCCTTTCGTATTATGTCATGATTAGATAAGTGGTATAGACGATAAGAGATAAAGGAAAAGTTTTTGTGTACTTGCTCCGTACAGATTTCGTTGTTCTTATGAATTGTGATATCTTCCGTGGAGATATGCATCTATATTTGTTTTTCTATTTATTTATAGCTTCACTTTCGCTAAATTAGCAATCTTCACGCGCAATATCCGATTCGGCGGAGAATGAGGAACACAGTGTCTTAGCACTAGGTTCTCTCTGCCTATCCTGCTATAGGCGGGATACAGGTGAAGTTGAAAACAAAAGGAACAAGCAGTAAGTACAGTGTAAATATAGACAATTAAACATTAAAAGTCAAATTGCACAGCTTAATAGATTAACACCTATCAATTCAAAATTATTATTTCACAATAATTTAAAATATAACAAATAGTATATAAATAATGGTGCAATTAGAATATTTTATTTTATTAAATATAATTAGTTCTGTCTACAGCAGTGGCTTGCTTTTACTGTATAGACCTAAGGACATAACTCGAGAATGTGCGTTTTCGAGACGTCTCCGTTACGACGTGTCGTATGGGATGGGAATGTCGGATACCGTTACTTTGGTAAAATTAATGTTAGAGTTTCTCCACTTTTATCAGAAGGAAATGCAAATAATTTATACCTTCAAGTGGGGATCGAACCTACAACCAGCGAGTTTATCTATATATATAAAAGGACTTGTCCTCACTGACTGACGTAAGACGTACGCACAGCCGTAACCGCTGATGGTAGAAACGTGAAATTTAGACAGATGTTTATTTTCGTAATCTGGACATCCACTAAGAAGGGATTTTGAAAAATTTAAACCCNTCATTGAACACATGTTTCGTGGTTTTTTAGAATTCACCCCTAAATACGCAAGCGAAGCTGCGCGCGTCCGCTAGTATTGAATAATATTAATATTGTTGTAATTGCATTATAGCTATCTCCATTGTAGCGCAGTTAAGAAATATTTAATCATACTTGATAGTCGATTCACATACACACCGTATGTAAATCGACTCTACTACTATCGTTCTCTATTACACTTATAATAAAATCGCAACGATTACGTCTCTGTACATGATAAATATATAATAAAAAAATATTATTGGTGGCTTTTAATCACTTAAAAGAACCGAAAACATTGATTTTTAAAATGTTTGTCTGTTTGTTTAGGCGTTTGTTGACTCTAATCTAGGAAACGGTTGAATCGATATGCAATTTTCACTATTCTTTCACTATGTAATTGTATTTTGGTAAGCTTCTCTTAACATTTAGTGTTTGTTTTATTGTAATTGGCTTATAAATAAAACAATTTATAGATACCATTATAAGGAATGTCATTCGACAAAATTACTATAAATATTGTTTTAACATAAAACTATAAATATTGTAAAAATTTGTGAAAAAGACAGTAACTTTAAAAAATATATATAAAAATAACGTTTAATAACGGATTAGGGTTCATAGAAACTATGTATTCATATTAAATTAATATTTTTATATAATGGGCCTATTTAAAATAGTGGGACCTCTATACCCGATTTCCCCTTTACGAAATCTTACAACACACTAACTCAATCACAGGTGTTCCGTTCCATAACCGACATAGACTACGAATGTCTTGTAGAAATAGTGACGTCAGCTACCCAGTACCTGCTGGTCGTGGTACGATATCCCGGCACAGTGGCTTCCAACTGTGCGGTCAACAGGGATGCTGTGACTGTCCTGAGGAAATGGAGGTAGGCTGATGCAAAGGAATCCAAGTAAATGGAATCTCTTTGTAATCTTTTGGTTTTATGTCTATTTATTTATTTAATACCAAACTCAATTATACACTACAATACAATGCGTGACTGTAATCACATATTGTATTGTGGGTTCGATTCCCTCTCTGAAATTAATTAATAAATATTTAAATTTCTCCACTCTGGTGAGAGACAACGGCCGGCGTTAAGTTCCGCCAATCCACAAGAATTGTCTTGAATATTCAGAGGAAAGCATGTCTTAACTCCGAATATTCAAGACAATTCGCGCTGCTGCTGCTGCCGCCCTCTGCTTTTCTTGCTATATGCGGTATATGGCACGAAGTTAAAAAAGAAGAGCAATATTTATATACCAAGAACAAAAACAAATTGAAAAATAAAACTAAAATGGCACACCATTGCTCCTACCGATGTAATTAGATCCTTTAATTTTACTTATTTTGTCCTTACAGATGTATTCGAATTTGTGATTTGGTAGATCGAGATATATATTCGCCGTATTTCATATTTTATGTGCGAGATCGATTACGTTTTTTATTTAGAAGTAATAGCAGTACCAATACTGATATGAATGTAAGTATTTATCTATAGTAGTGTATAATATACTCAAGTATAATAAATTTACTATATATGGCTACTTTTATATAGATATATTTTGGGGTTTAAAATGGAAACAAACTTTTTTTCTTTTTGCTTTCATTTGTGTATTAAATATCTATTCGTCTATATATAGAAAATTCTCCCCATTATTAACCGACTGATAACGCACAGACGAAACTGGACTGGACTTACATAGTTGAAATTTGGTATGTAAGTAGGAGGGAGTGTAGGGGAGTACTAAGAGGAAATTTTATGAAATCCCCTCCCTACGATAACGGCAAAAAACATTTTTTTCCACTTTAAGTTTTAAAGTCCACGCAAATAAGCTTGCGTTACCATATAAAACAAATACTTTAAGGCGAGTTTCTACCAAATAACTGTAACGTCAGCTCGACTAGCGCCACAGCTGGGATGTAACAGGAGGAACGAGACTCTTTGCACGATTGAGGAATCACACTTTTGTTTTACATCAGGCGTGGTTTGTGATGGCATTAAAAATTGTGGAGTCGATGACTGGTAATATTACAAATAGAATGAAATTAATTACATTATACGAAAAAGAAATATCATATTTAATTGCCTAATATTGGTATACGTGGCAGTCTTTTTTAGCTTCACGTATATATAGCAGGGTATCTACCCTCTGCCTAAAGGTAATTTGGGAACCTAGTATTAAGGCACCAGTATTATATTGAGGCACATCCGTTCTTCCAATCTAGTTTTGGGTTAAGTTTTTTCTATTATTCAATTTATTTTCGGGTAGGTAGACAGGAAAACGAAGTTAATTCATTACTCGGAGTAGACATCCACCTCTCAATTAAGCAGTCACTATTAGAAAAGTGGATACAAATGTGAAATTAACTCTATATGAAATATGAATTCTATAACAATGTAGCTGATAAACAACGTATAATCCATCAATTGCGGTATTCTGTTCGGGTTTTGCGTAATTCTGCCAGTTGCGGTGTTATATTTAATTAATCAAAAATCGATATTGCAGATAAAGCCCAATTATAATTATATACTACCTATATATTTTATGTATTAAAGTAATACATATAGACTTTTGATAAAGTTGAGACCTGATTGTAAATGTGGTGGTTGCGAGTTCAATTTCCACTTGAGGCAATGAATTATTTTAATTCCCTCGCTCCGTTAACAAGAATAATCACGGCGTTGAGTTCCACTACTCATCACGCAATGACTCAAAACTTGAGCTGAAAGTCTATCCTTGTGCCTATCCTGTTATATACGGGATATAACGTAAAACTTCCCGCTTTTAATTATTTCGCTTAGGTATTAAAATAAATTCATATATATATATATATACAACACGTTACACGCTAGGCCCAATTTCTAAATCTAAATTAGTAAATCCTGAATCATTTGACTTCACTAAATATTCCCAGAACCACTACTATATTTCAGGATATAATGGCTTAGCCTAATCCTATCCGCGTAGCACAAATCAATTTGGACTAGGACTATCTGGATTGGCCTGAAGCGGCATAAATTAGTTAAAACGATTGCAGGTTCGATGAAAGGAAATCACAATGCAATTTACCAGTGGAGAGGCTCGGCTATGCACCAGTTATAGCGNATATATACAAAATTCTCCCATTATTAAATGGACCTACCTAACTAAAATTTGGTATCTAGGGGAAGGTAGGTAGGGCGAGTGGCGAGTACTAACAGGGAATTTTATGAAATCCCCTCCCTACGGGAACGGGGAAAAAGATTTTTTTCCACTTTAAGTCCACGCAAATAATCTTGACGGATGAGGACAAGTTTTATCATATAAAACAAATACTTTAAGGCGAGTTTCTACCAAATAACTGTAACGTCAGCTCGACTAGCGCCACAGATGGGATGTAACAGGAGGAACGAGACTCTTTGCACGATTGAGGAATCCCACTTTTGTTTTACATCAGGCGTGGTTTGTGATGGCATTAAAAATTGTGGAGTCGATGATTGGTAATATTACAAATAGTATGAAATTAATTACATTATAAGAAACAGAAATATAATATTTAATTGCCTAAAATTGGTATACGTGGCAGTCTTTTTTAGCTTCACGTATATATAGCAGGGTATCTACCCTCTGCCTAGAGGTAATTTGGGAACCTAGTATTAAGATATTGAGGCATATCCGTTCTTCCAATCTAGTTTTGGGTTAAGTTTTTTCTATTATTCTATTTTTTTTGGGGTAGCTAGATATATCGTAGCATATAGCTACTATTAGAAAAGTGGATACAAATGTGTAATTAACTCTATATGAAATATGAATTGTATAACAATGTAGCTGATAAACAACGTATAATCCATCAATTGCGGTATTCTGTTCGGGTTTTGCGTAATTCTGCCAGTTGCGGTGTTATATTTAATTAATCAAAAATCGATATTGCAGATAAAGCCCAATTATAATTATATACTACCTATATATTTTATGTATTAAAGTAATACATATAGACTTTTGATAAAGTTGAGACTTGATTGTAAATGTAATGGTTGGGAGTTCAATTTCCACATGAGGGAATGAATCATTTAATTCCTTCGCTCCGGTAACAAGATTAATCACGGCGTTAAGTTCCCCTACTCATCACGCATGACTCAAAACTTGAGCTGAAAGTCTATACTTGTGCCTATCCTGCTATATAAGGGATATAACGTAAAACTTCCCGCTTTTAATTATTTCGCTTAGTTATTAAAATAAATTCATATATATATATACAACACGTTACACGCTAGGCCCAATTTCTAAATCTAAATTAGTAAATCCTGAATTATTTGACTTAACTAAATATTCCCAGAACCACTACTATATTTCAGGATATAATGGCTTAGCCTAATCCTATCCGTGTAGCACAAATCAATTTGGACTAGGACTATCTGGATTGGCCTGAAGCGGCATAAATTAGTTAAAACGATTGCAGGTTCGATGAAAGGAAATCACAATGCAATTTACCAGTGGAGAGGCTCGGCTATGCACCAGTTATAGCGGTGATGGCCGCACTAATTTGTGCTTTCATAGCTGGAGGACATGCTTTAATGCGAATCCTACCTTCACCAGCGCAATCGTTCTTCATTTTCAACGCAAATGAGGATAACCGTTTCTGTATCGATCCACTTTTGGTACCAAAGGACAGTGCTCCGGAAACAGAGAAGTTTAAACATTTGTCTATTATACCGGTATTAAGTTATTATATGTGATTTATATATTTCAACTATAGCGTGCAATCCGTTCGTCAATCAATTATTCATATTTAAATGAAGTTGAGGCTTTCATGGCACGTGTGATAGTGTGAGTTGTGGAGTTTGACATTTGGCTGTGGTTTCCCCCTTTTTATTTTCCACTCTGGCAAGACAAAGCGCGGTGTTCAGTTAAGTCTTGAATTATATAGCCGGCGTTTTAAACAAGAAGTAGAAAAATATATAACCAATTAATGCGTCATGATTTAGGTAAGCTTATCATCTGATAGTGAGGACGATGGGCAAGTCTCTCAGATAATTGCGATGCACACATTAAATAAAGAAGAAAATACAGAAGAAAGAGAACGAGGAGATAACTCTAAAGGGAAGGAATTAATCTTTGAACCTAGTACATCTACTGAAATACCACAGGTGAAAATTACTATTAACCTCATGCCGCGTATATCGGAGTAGGTATTAGGAACCTAGTATTAAGAAAGGCAAAGGAAGGTAAGTGTGTTGGGTGGCGGAATCCAATGCCACTCTTTGTCTTCTCAACAGAGCGAGGGAATGAAAATAATTCAATACATAACATGTAACAATATTGAATATTGAATTGTAATGAATGTGTAATATTTGTATTGAAAATGTTTCACAAAATGTACCTAAGTGAAATTTATAGACAAATTTTACATTCATATATTTTTAACTTTAGGGAAGCTACTGCTAAAGAACTCTCCACTTTCAGGTCAATTTTCATGTCGACTTGAGGAATTCAACACCCGCTTTGTCTCCTACCAGAGCGATGAAATGAAAATAATGCACTTGCTCAATCCAAATTCCAAATCCAACTTGGAATATTTCAGCAAACAGTTTTATAAATCCCCTGCATAAAATGTATATTTCTAGAACCTTCCCACTGTAAGTGCGAGGAAGAGTACGATAAGATCATTATCAGAGAAATTCCATAAGAAATTCAATCTAGCAACCAGATATGCTTCGAAACAATTAAATTTAAACGAAAAAAGAAAAGAAACCATATTATAATTATGATTGTATACAGTAAATGAACGCCTAAAGTAATAAATTTCTTTCTATGTTATTTAATTTGATCTTTCTTTCTTTCTTTCTATGTGTTGAATTATTTGTTTTGTAGGTAGTAGGTTTTTGACTTTGATGAAACCTTGACGTTGTGGCATTAACGTGCGACGGGTTTTTGGGTTCGATCCCCACTTGGGGAAATGTTTAATATTTTCATTTCTTCGCTGTGGTGACGAAGCACAGTTCCGCCACTCTGTCGAGTGCAATGCCTCCTAAATTCGGCGGAAAGTGTGGAACAGAGTGTTTTAACACTAGGTACCTTCTGCCTACTACCACTACCTACCTAATATTTTATCATATTACAAAAAAACACATTTATTCCGCTTCGAAAATAACATTTATTATTAAGTAATAGTAGAAACTAAGAAATCTTCTGTATCATCGTTGTAGCTTCCATTAGAGAGCCAAATAACATTTTAAAGGCGCATTTCAATTAAAACCCGACCCTAATCTTCCTCCTCCTCCTCTTGCTGCTCTTGCACTTGATCAGCGACTTCCTCCGTCTGCAATGAGCGGTTTGTATGTAACTACTGAGAGCGACTAAAGCTTCTTGTTTTACTATTATTTTCTATAATAAATTGATTATTAGACATGTTTTTATATAAATATGTGAAGCAAAAACTTGTATGGAATTTGGTAGTCAAAGATTACATAAAGAAGGATTGCAGAATGCTAATATTTTTTACTCCGTCTATCCCGCTAGGGATACAGCGTGAAGCGTCGCCATCATCATTTGTCTGAGAACACAGAGGAAATAAAAATATTTTCTAAATCTATAGTTATTGCTTATTTACAAATGGAGTTCGAATCCACAACTTCCGTGTTGACATATTATCACTACTGCACCTAGAAAGTCATTTTTTACTGTTACTAGATGTAAAGGAAAACTAAAATAATATGAAAATTTGAATGTTACAAGACCAACTAAAAAAAAATGGGTTATTTACCATACATTGCTGTGAAATTCTGCTTATATTTCTCCAAACGTTCGCCGTTTGAACAGCAAAAATACAAGGCTTTCGTATAAGAGTAGTAAAATTTAACACAAAGTACCTCAGACTCCGCTTCGGGTTGGACGACAACTTCCTACAATTATAGTCTTGTTATAAAACTACCCTCATTCTAGTTCTATTTCGGACTAAAATAAGGGTACAAATGTACAGAAATAAGGTTCATTTTAGACACTGTTGGTTTGGATTTTCAGTTTTCCTCTCAAAGTAAACTGTACGCCGCTATGCTCTTGAAGATAACGTAAAATGTTAATAATAGTTTCTACGAAGAAAAGCAAAATGAACAGTGGAAAATCGTTGGTGGTTTTAAGTTTATTATTTTTAGAAAATGTTATAAAAGTTTTAACGTAACGGGATTCGAACCTGAGAACTTGGAACTGTTTCTAAGAGGTGCGAAATTGTACGTTTTCTAAAACTATTTTAATATTCTTAGTGTTAAACAACACTTTATAATTTATTTAATATGCAAAGGTAATTAATCATATTTTTAGATATTTTATTTCCAAAAATATTATTAATATTATTACTTGTAATTTTTAACAAATTTAGAATAAGAACCTGCTCTTCCTCTTCCTGTATACTCTCTTCTTCCTCGTACTCATCCCCATAGCCCACTGGGAAGAGAGTAAGACAGTCTCGTTCTCCACCCGTGACGTCATGGCTGATGTAACACGGGCTCAGACCCGCCAACTGCAAGAGCGGTAAGCTCCGTTTCCTCGAGACCATTACTGCAATGCGATCTTTGCTATGGAGTACAAACAATAAAAATACATAATATAAACTGTATCGAGTTAATCGTGGTACAGTTGTAAAGCTTTTAAGTGTAAATACATTGGTTGTAGATTCGATTCCTGCTTGGGGGAATGAGTTGAAAAATTGTTTTGATATTTAAAAAAATACTATAGAGAAGTAAATATATGACGATTACTCATTTGCCTAGCCTTTAGTGCTTAATTGACGTATTTTGAAATATGAGTATACATATATATATAGTCTCACTGTCTTGCCCTATGTCTTGACATCTTGTCGTACTGTTTTATAGTGAACGCTACATGCTCGGCGCTGTTCGGATCGTCACCTACGAACACGCCGTACTGGAATCAATTATAAAAAAATATATACATTAAAAGAATCAATTGAGGACGACATGGGCATAAGGGTGTAACTGTAACGCGATGGTTGTAGGTTCGATCTCCATTCGGAGGAATTATTTGTTAATATTTTCGTTTCTATGCTCTGGCACCAAGGCTCGGCGTTAAATTTCGCCGCTCAACAGTGGAGAACAGAGAGACCTTCCCTTTGCCTACTCTGTTATGTGCGGGATACAGTGTGAAGCTAAAACAAAAACTACCATTTAAAATTCGCAATTTTTGAAGTCTCCATACAAAAGTTACTTCCAATAAGTTAGCAATATTGAAAACGGCGTATGAAATAACTAGACTGTAATTGAGCTTACGTTGAGCACCTCTCCGCGAAATTGGTCAATCACCTCTTTGACTTCATATCGTTTATCGATCGTGAACATAACTAGTATATGAGGAGGTAGGAACTCAGAGTCTATTGCTGCCACTTGGGACACTACCTTTAAAATGGAAAAGATAATATTTTTAAAACAAAATTTTTATTAAGATATAAAAATTCTAATAGAGAGATTTGAATTAGTGCCTTAAACTGATCTTGTATATTTTTTATAATATTAGAAAAACAAAATAAAATAACTAATATATTTTTTATTTCACATGGACGATAAGTAATAAACGTCGCTTTACAAGGTCCTAATTTTATAATTATAAGCCAGTACAATTCAAAATATATCTAAAGTGATTGAATGTATATCAATTTGCGTCTGTTACATAGAAAGAAACGTTTTTTTATAATTTAGGAAAGGAAAAGGTAAATTTTAGAAAACAAGAAATATATTGTTATGGTATCTGCTCTTATTCCGCAGGATATCTGAAGAAAAAAACTACGACACGAAGGGGGGCCATGATATTGTAGAGAGTAATGTAATAAAATCAACCTTAGGATAGAAATACGCTAAGCCGTTAGCTTTGGCCAATTCGTTAGGCGGTGTATACAGGCCCGGTACGAAGAGACCCCCAGGTGGAATGTACTCTTCATCTTCTATAGATACATCTGAGTGGAACTCTTCCTCTTCTTCTACCTTTTCCTTCTCTTCTTCAGGTTCCACTTTCTCTTGCTTAATATATTTTAGATTATTAAAAACAAAAAAAATAGTTGTTCTATAATGAGAAAAATAAAATATATATATCTATTAGATACGATTTTGATGTCAGCAAAATTTTCAGACGTAATTTTCTCTTTTTATTCGTAGTAAAAGTTCTATTTACTAGCAGAATACGAGTATTTTTTTGAAATTTAAGCTACGTAGCTTCGATCCTCACTCGTTGGATTATATTTTAAACTAGCTGACCTGGGCGGCTTCACCCGCTTGAATTATACGAATATTTATTAAGTTTGTTTATGAAATTATTTTCAGATATAGTAGTAGATAGTAGTAAATACTACTTACCTCTTCAGTTACTTTTTCTGTTTCTTCACCTTCTACTTCCTCTTCACCAGGTACAGGTTCTGGTTCAGCTGGTAGCTAAACGCAAAAGTTTAGTTTTTTAAAGTTTCAGTTAGTTAAATTTCAAAACTTGACAGCATTGTGTCGTCGTGAGGCAGTGTCTCATTTTTTATGCTTGATGGTTGCGAGTACAATCAACGAATTTGATTGTAGTTAACTACTTGTTTGCACATTTCTCGCAAATCGATCGGCAAAAAATGGGTTACAAGTGATGGTTGTCGTATCCAAAACAAGTTACTTA
This sequence comes from Heliconius cydno galanthus, assembly GCA_036379175.1. Lineage (NCBI taxonomy): Eukaryota > Metazoa > Arthropoda > Insecta > Lepidoptera > Nymphalidae > Heliconius > Heliconius cydno. Next base: position 82,907 of record JAKRZM010000856.1, read on the forward strand.
CTCCAGCTTGAATTCTCGCCATTCTTTCCTCTTCCTGCCTTTGCTTTTCTACTCTTTGTTTTTCTTCTTCAGCCTCTCTTGCAAGACGCGCTTGTTCTGCTGCAAGACGATCACGTTCTTCTTTTTCGTCACGCTATAATATTTAATAAGAAAAGTAACTGAATAGAAACCACTTATGGCACAGAGGCACAAGTATGCAACTGTAAGCACGATGGTTGTAGGTTCGATTTCCACTTGCGGAAATAAAATATTCCATATTTTCTATTATTCGGTGTGGGAAAACGCGGCGTTTAGTCACTACTCAATACATGGAATATAGTGTTTTAATAGGAATGGAGTGTCTTAACACTAAATTCCCTCTGTCTACCCTACTATGTGCTGGATATAGCGTGAAGAAAGAAAAGAAAGTGATATAATATTTTATTCTTTGGTAAATTTTATGCCCATAAAATTATATTCTATACCTATCTCCCATTCCATCAGTGCTATTCTCGTTATATGGCAATTCGAGCGTGCTCTTCATAAATGTGGTAGATATCATTGATACATTATTCAATTAATAATTAGAAATTTGTATGAAGTATTGAAATATGAGAGTAAAATATTATCAAATAACTTTAAAAGGTTAATATAGAATTTTACTAACCATTTTACTGTTATATTAAGGACAACAGCTGAGTAGACGAAGTATCTAAATAGTTTCACCCCGTAAGAAAGTTCTTAAGCAAAGTTTTTAACAAAATTGACTCTATTATAGAAGTTAAAGGAATTTGTCTTATAGCAAGTACAAAGTTTAAGGTCTGTAGCTCGAAAGTTAAATTAAAATAAAAACCTAGACAGAAATTTATATTGAAAATAAAACTATTTTAGAATACAAAATTTTAGGTTCAGTGGCTAAGTAACCTTAGTTCAGTTACTAAGTAGGGACGGACAAACATAGTGTGTAAGATTAATTATTTAATTAATTGTCCCGAAAATGGGGAAACAAGTGTTTTAACATTAGATTTCCTCTGCCTACCCTGCTATTTGCGGGATACAGCGTGAAGCTACTAAATTGATCTAGAAATTTAATAGCATACTTACCAATTTTTGCAATTTCGCTTCATATCGCTCTCTGCGAACTTCTCTAGCAGTTTTACTGATAGTGGCGTATCTTTCATACGCCGGTATTGGTGGCACTTGTTTCTCTGGCGGTACATCCTCTTTGGGCACTGGAATTTCCTCGTAGAGTGTGTGCCTCATTAATCCTAGTAATAAATATTAAAAAAAACATAAGAAATGCAAAGTATGCGGCTAAAAACGGGACGGTTATGGGTTCAAATCCCATTTGGCGGAATGAAATCTTTTTCAATTTCCCTCTTCGGTAATAAGATAAAGTCATGAAAATACAAGCGAATTGAGAACCTCCTTTTCTGACAGAAGTCGGGTAAAAAATGGGTGGTNTTAAGGCAGCTCGAAAGTTAAATTAAAAAAAAAACCTAGACAGAAATTTATATTGAAAATAAAACTATTTTAGAATACAAAATTTTAGGTTCAGTGGCTAAGTAACCTTAGTTCAGTTACTAAGTAGGGACGGCCTATTATAAACAAACATAGTGTGTACGATTAATTATTTAATTAATTGTCCCAAAACTGGGGAAACGAGTGTCTTGACATTAGATTTCCTCTGCCTACCCTGCTATTTGCGGGATACAGCGTGAAGCTACTAAATTGATCTAGAAATTAAATAGCATACTTACCAATTTTTGCAATTTCGCTTCATATCGCTCTCTGCGAACTTCTCTAGCAGTTTTACTGATAGTGGCGTATCTTTCATACGCCGGTATTGGTGGCACTTGTTTCTCTGGCGGTACATCCTCTTTAGGCACTGGAATTTCTTCGTAGAGTGTGTGCCTCATTAATCCTAGTAATAAATATTAAAAAAAACATAAGAAATGCAAAGTATGCGGCTAAAAACGGGACGGTTATGGGTTCAAATCCCATTTGGCGGAATGAAATCTTTTTCAATTTCCCTCTTCGGTAATAAGATAAAGTCATGAAAATACAAGCGAATTGAGAACCTCCTTTTCTGACAGAAGTCGGGTAAAAAATGGGTGGTACGCAAATAATTGAATAGAAATCGAACTTACAACCGTCGTGCTTATAGTTCAATACAAAAATATTACTTACTAACAAAATCTCGACCATCGTTGTCAAACACTTTAAACAGCACCACTAATGCTTCTCCCTTCATCAGAGCGTGTACGCAGGCCTCATTGGGATCTACATCACTCATGTAGAGAGCCTCTTTTACACCTTCTTCTGTCATTTCTATCGTTTCTTTTGCTGCCACTTGAACATCTGAATATAATATAGAAGGTATTTATTTTTTTAATTCACGCTGTATCTCTCTCAGTTTTCACTGAATGGAGGTGCGGCTCCAGAATTCCACGCCACGCTTGGTTTCGTTACCAGAGCGACGTACGTTTAGTAAGTAATAACTTTATATTATTCCTTTTAACGCCTACCATCACGATCTCGCGTAAGCTCAATTGCCAGTGTTTCTGTTTATATAACTATAAATTTCATTGTCTAAAATATCTTTCCAAATTTATCCTAAAAAAAACCAACTAACTTATCAAATCCCACTTCTCGTACAAATCCAAATGAGCCTTGTGACAATGTGGCCAGTATAATATGAAATTTAGATTCCGAATATGCCGCGAGAGACGTTCACAGATCCTTTTCTTTCTAGCAGCAATTGTCAGTACTTTAAGTCTTTCAGCTACTTCCCGAGATTCTTCTTCAAGCTTTAAATCTTCTTCTATTTTTGCCTGCAACATAAGCGTATATATTTACGGGTAATTGTTATTCTTATTAAAGGTTGTCACTGAGAGTGGTAATTCAGTATATAGTTCAAGTATAGTTAAGTTTCTTTTGTTTCGTCAAAACACTTCCTTCTCCACTTGTACTCCGGATTTGAAACATTGCGCTTAGAGTAGATTTACAGATAATTATTTAAATATAATTATTTTACCTGCTGGATATCGACCCCAGAGCATGCTGTTTACAAACGTCAGACGATATTCTACTGTGCCTCAAAGTTTAAATATTATACTTACAGCTTCTTCAGGCAACAATTCATCAATCTCTTGTTTTGGTCGTTCTATTCCAGTCTCTATTTCTTTTTCCATCAATCCCATTTCTTCTTGAATTATTTTACATAATTCTAAGCCATTTGCACCAAACATTGCTCTTGTTAGTTTACCTTTCTAAAAGCAGTTCGAAAGAAAATATTAAATAAGTTTATAATATGTCCTACAAATATTGTAAATTATAGACAATAGTCACGTTTTTGTTTTTCAAGAATGGACGTGGAGAATTCAGCAATGTTTACAACGCCAACCATTACATTAGGTTTGATAAAGCTTTCATCGTTGGGGAAAACAGTTACATTCCCACAATTATCCAAGAGGCTATTGAAGTACCAAAATAACCTAATTTCAGTTATATGGAAGACAATTGGAGATATTCTACCATCTAGGATCCACTCCTACACTAGAGGCCAAAATTATCTATATATATAAAAGGACTTGTCCTCACTGACTCAGGTACGACGTACGCACAGCCGTAACCGCTGTGCGTAGAAACGTGAAATTTGGACAGATGTTTACTTTCGTAAGCTGGACATCCACTGAGAAGGGATTTTGAAAAATTTTAACTCTAAGAGGGTGAAATGGGGGGTGAAAGTTTGTATGGAAAAAAAATTAAATCGGCACCGACTTTTATAAAATTTGAAATTTAGATTTTTAAAAATATTTAATTGAACACGTGTTTCATAGTTTCCCAGAATTCTCCCCGTAGGGGTGCAAATAAGGGGTTGAAAGTTAGTATGGAAAAATCTTTAAATCGCCACCGATTTTTATAAAAATCGAAACTTAGACTCTAAAAAATATTTCATTGAACATAAGTTTCGTGGTTTATTTTAATTCATCCCCTAGGGGTGTAAATAAGAAGTTGAAAGTTTATATAGAAAAATCTTTAAATCGCCAATGATTTTTATAAAATTTGAAATTGAGACTCTTAAAAATATTTTACTGAACACGTCTTTCAAAGTTTATTAGAATTCACCCCTAAGCAATAAGCAAGCGAAGCTGCGCGCGTCCGCTAGTCTAGCTATATATACTATCTCATTCTGCAATTAAGAGCAGGCAATTAAGACATCGTTGGTAGTTAGTCGCTGCAAAGTGTTCAAAACATCGAATTTAAAAGAAAAATATATAATGTGCTCAACTGGCATAATCGGCTCCCCATAATCAAAGAACCATACCATAAAATATATAAGACACAAATATACGCGAATAATCCCCTTAAAGAGGTTTGATTTAAAATAATAGTTTTTAGTAGATCATCAATATATACATTCATAGTGAGTTCTGTTACTCAACACGCAAGTGTTGATTGGATTCAGAACCCATCACCATATTGTTATATTTGAAAAAAAAATAATGTGAAAATATATAAAATTTACTCACAAATATAAACAAAAATACTGGTTCACTTTTGTTCTTGAATCTTGACAGTGCATCTATTTTGTCAGCCAGAGCCTATAACAAGATATTACGTTAATTAGCTTGCTTCTATATCAGAATATCAATAGAAATTCAAATATTTAAAACAGCAATATTCATAAAAGTTATATTAAAATATTGCTGATAGTAAATATATCACTTGCAAAGAATTTTAACTGACTACCACCACATTCTGTGTTGGCGTTGACATGGAATTTAAATAGGCAATAGGAATTTTAAT
>JAKRZM010000856.1:90016-106669 GCA_036379175.1 Heliconius cydno galanthus
ATAGATAAAACTTAGTAGGGCGGTATGTTATTTCATTTAAGTGTATTTTAATTTATTTAGTGTCAGCTTCACGCTGTATCCCGCTAACGGATTGGTAGGCAGAATTTAGTGTCAAGACACTTCGTACTCCACTTTATGTCAACATTTGAAACATTGCGTCTGTCTTGCGGAATTGAACGCCGCTGCTTGTTTTGCCAGCTTTAATTGCACTGAGTGGGGTCCGCATCTACAGCCAAAGCACGTAAGAGTCATACACTATCTTTACTAGGCCACCGTCGCTTCAACCATCTTGCCCAAATTTTATTCATATTTCTTTGTAATTCTATATACGCATATAAGCATACTTTATTCGACATTTCCGCTTCCGGTGATAAAAGAGAATATCTTTCAATACTATCCTTTGTTCCGACATCAAAGGCCTTATTGACGTCGATAGTTTTTCACGCAATGAGATTCTACTCGAGGTGACGAGGATCTCTGGAATCGAGATTTATGTGTTAGCGATGTTATGTATAGTAATAATAATAAAAATATAGTAGAGTAATATAATAATAATAATAATAGAAAATGCTTAAAAATTTGAAGATAGAGAAATTGAAACCACCTTTCTTGGAAACAGGCCAAGATGATTTTTGATACGTCTACTAAAACATATTTTAGTTACTCAAGTGTAGAATAACGTTTAAAAAATTTTTTAAAAATATCTAATATTTTTTAGCTTCACGCTGTATCACGCAGATATAGCAGGGTAGGAAGGGGAAACTTGGAAACCTAGTGTGTGATTTAAATTCGATGCCATTAAAACACTTACATTTCCCACTTTCAGCCGAAATTTGCAGGAGTTTTTTTTTCAATTGGCCTCATTACGAGCGAAGAAAACAAAATATTAGATATTTCATTCCCCCGAGTGGGAATCGAACCCACAACCGTCACGTTTACAGTCACACGCTGCGTTACGATGGCTGCAGATCAAATATCTAATATAAGTTTTTGTATAAACGTTAAATTTTAAAATAAGTTCATCATAGAGATTTCACCTTATGTAAGCAGCTTACAGAAGCTTACGTCCATTTAATCTTATTGTGGAAACGTCTAAGCTAGGATTCTACATACAACTTGATACAGGGTCCTTCAAAAAATGTTTTTAAACAGTAAGTAAATAAATTTTAAGTCAGCCAAGCCAAGTTTTAATTTTTCAGAAAGGATATATTTCGCCTGTGTGCGATACATTACAAATTTAGGATATTTCATATGTTTTTCAGCTTCTTGGTTGAATTATATTTCAGAAAAAAATGTATGTTCAGTCTTATATTTAAATTAAATACAGAAAATGGAGACTGGAGTGAATAGCATATCGCGCAGTTGATGCAACAATGACGTAAATACAAACGGGAATTGGGACGGGAAGCGGATCGGTGCGAAGAGCTGAAGATCGAGCGTGGTGGCGAGAATTGGGGAAGGCCTATGTCCAACAATGGATAAAAAATGGCTGTCGATGATGATGTCGATGATATATTACCAAATAAACTAAGTATATAAAAGCTGATTGTTTTATTTGCAACAATCTATAGATAACTTCAATCAATTTATCATTCAAAGATGAAACATTCCATTTACATCGGTAAGGAAACAAGACCGCATGCAATTACTGGCTGCTACGTCCACTTCAAATCTATATTCATAAATGTACGGTCAGCAGAATAATGATAGTATAAAAAAAATTATAAGTTACTAATTTTATATACATACGCCGTCATGTTATAGATAAATTAGATTGCGATAACTGTGAGTTCGATATTAATTTTTGGTAATATTTATGAATGAACATAACACAACGATTGTGGGTTCGATTCTCACTCAAGGGAATGACTTGTTTTTATTTCCTCGCTTTGGCAATAAAATAAAACCTTCAGTGTCGTTACTCAACTGGTAATGTTTTGATTATGCGGAAAGTGGAGAACGGAGTGTCTTGACTCATTATAAATAGATTCCCTCTGTCTATCCTTCTATATACAGATACAACGTGAAGAAAAAAGCATATGATGACATTTTAAGACCAACTAACGAAGGGAAGAAAAGTTGTTATAACGAAATTAACAATGCAGAATGCAAAGCATGTGTAAAAATTTAATATTAGAAGTTTTTTTTTGAATTGCCAAGTATATATTTTTTCATAGTAAGTACCAATGTATTATAATTTTCTAATATAAAAAAATAAATTATTAAACCTTAAATTCTTTTTTATTCTGACAGTACACAGTAGGGTAAATTTCCCACAATATTCTGGTGTGGTATTCGCTAAGATTCTAATCTAGGGTTGCTCCATAATCCTCAATGTATATCGACCAGCTGTTAAGAATAAATGTAGATGATTAGAAATGTAGGTGGGAAATTTGATTATATGAATTTTTAAAACTATATTATAATTGAGTTAATAACTAAATAAATGATTATGGGGTCCATTTTTCTTTGAGCCTTGTATCATGCCTTATATTCCATAGCAGGATAGGCAGAGAGAACCGAATGTCAAGACACTTCATCCTTCACTTTCCGCCGAATTCCTCAGGCATTGCGTGTTGTCTCGTTACCAGAGTGATGAAATTGAAATAATAAATATTTCCCCGAGTGAGAATCAAACCCAAAATCGTCGTCGTCGTTACAGGTCGTCTCTTGTCACCCAGACCACGACGACCTCTTTCTAAAATATATTTCTATAATATTTCCTATTCCCTTCATACTTAATTTTTTTCTTTCATTTCTGACGCTGTTTCTGCTTCAAATCTCGATAAATGCTGCACATTTCTGAATTTATATTTGCTATATAATTATTTTTGCTCTTTAAAGGTATTTCTTAAGTATCGCATAATGTCTGTAAAGGAGACCGAATATGGGTTTAATCTACATATAAAAATACTATATAATACTAGAAAAGTTTGTCTTGATTTCTATACAAATATATGTTCCGAGATTGACTGTAGGCAATAGTTGGATATCCGGAGTCCATTTGGGAAAACCTTTAGTGTATTCGTCACTTTGTTTAGTTCAGTGAAGCATGATGTCCAGCACGGAATATTCCCTGAATAAAATTCCCCTGCCTAACGTGGAAAAATAGGAAAAAGTACATTGAATACAGATGAAGCTGGAAAACAGTTTTTCAGTTTCACGTTTTATACAAAATAGTAGGTAGGGTTAAAACACTCTGTTCCCCTCTTTTCGAGACATCGCTTTTTTCCGGAGCACAAAAATAATATTAATATATTATTTTTCAGACAATATATCGAACCCACAACCATGGTGCTCATAGTATGACGCTGTCTCACTTCGCATTTACAAAAATACACAAATAACTGGCATTTCATAAAAAGAATAGCTAAATAAACAAGCATGAACTGACGTATGTCAAAAACATTATATATTTCGTTGTTTCTAAGGAATACCCAAAAATATATTTTACTTTATTTATTATAATAATATTAATATAGCCTTAATATAAACATGTATAGTAGGAAGAAGAAAATAAAGCGGCACGACATAGTTTACGACAATCCGGAAAGGGACTCGATCCCTAAAAGGGGGTATTATTCGGAGCTCGTATCCAATATGATGAAAGATGATTCTTCGAAATATACGTTCGCTAAGAAACGTATGAAATTATTGCTCCAGGTATTTTGATGTCATTAAATTTTGTAAACTTTGCTTTACCTGCGGCTTTGTCCGCATGGTCCAATGAAAATAACGCGAACTTTTCTCCTCCGATGATCTTTGTTCTTTAAATCTTTTATAATATATCTTTATATTCCAGGCAAAAACGGATAAATTGGCACCAATGGTAATATCGCTGCCAAAACCTCAGAAACCTAGGATATTGCTACCACCTGGTAGATGGACCACATATTCTGAAGATGATAGTATTGTTAGTATTCTATAATCACGAGAACGAGTGTACAGTTAATATATAATTTTATTATTTGAAAGGACTGAAATAATTTCACCGTATGAAATATTTTCCACATTCATGATCATTGTTGCAGCAATTTCCATTTGAAACGTTCGTACCTAAATTGCAATTTTTAAGTGTTGTGCTACCTAAAGAGTTACCACGTTTGGTGAAGATAGAGAGATTACGAAGGAAATTCTTGGCTTCTAATATAAAGGTTTGTGTGTATTTATTTCAAAGTAGCTTTGAAAATTCGCTATGATTATTGACAACCTAGTGAATAGTCACTTTTTTCTCCACTTTTTGTTGATTTAGAGTTTTATGGCCCAAATATATATAAAATATATGCCACGATTATCTAAAAACACCATCATCCTTCATTTACATATTGTCGTAGAGATTATGTTTTAAAATATATACCACATACTTAGGAATAGTAAAATAATTTTAATAACCTCACTTATTAGACTTCTTGCTGTCTTTTAGGTAGGTAAGCCTACCTAGCCTAAAAACTAGCCAGTTTTTATACAGGTTCAAAATCTTTTAGAAGGCCATTTTACTTTATTATCATGGATTTATAATATATATATTTTTGGAATAATATGTTATTTTTCTATTAAAGAAAATGCTACGCGAGCGTGGTATTCAACCCTATGTGTTGTTGCCAACCAGCGAATATAACATCACCGATGAAGCGTACTACAGTCTGTACAGTGTTTTTCCAAAACTTGATTTAGAGCTATTTGATAATACTGAATATGACTGCAGGTAAGTTTAAAGTTTCCTTGGAAGTCTTAAAATAAAGAAAAATATGAACGTAGCCGGAGACGTATCCTCGTCTCTTGGAAACCGTCCAAGAGTTCGTGCCTTCTGTTTTCCTATCGCTCTATGTCGAGTGTTGTTTTTTAAACGAATGCATGTGTTTTTTGGCTGTAAGGCCGTAATTGAGGGCGTCATGGCGCAGCATCATAGCACACGAAGGAATTAATTATTTTTATTTCTTCGCTCTGGTTACAAGACAAGCGGTGGCTTTGAATTCTACCACTCAACAGGAAATGTCATTAAGAGACTAGCCAGGAAATGTCATTAGGAAAATTAGAGAACGAATCGTTTTAACGCTATGTTTCCTTAGCTTAATTTCTATATGTGGGCAGCGTAAAGCTAAAAAAATGAAGCCAACTGATTGTCGTTTCAATATTTTTTGGCCATTTAACTTAATACAGTTTTGGTAATCCTACCTTTTTAGGATTCCAGAAGAATGGCTAAGCCTGGGCGTTATCGAGGGTGAGCAGTATCCCTGCCCGGGATTAGCGTTTATACCGAAATTGGACAACATGCCCACGAAACATTCGACTGATTTAATACAAACACTTAATAATTTGTATGAGGTAAGTAGTAAATCTACAGACAATTATTACTCTAAATCAACGCAATCAAAAGATGGGACGGTATATGGACAGTTTTTGTCTCATCTCTCTCTTGTCATCTTTTCCTTATCTTGTTATCTTTTATAAGTTATCTGTCCATCTGCACGTAGAACTTGGTACTCTACCTTTAAACTCTCTGTACGAGCTCACACTTGACCATTTTTTTCAATACAGTAAATAGGTATTTCTTAATTTTTAGTGGATAAATGTAGCGGCATTCAGTTTTGATAAAAACACTGATACATGGGAAGTCATGGCGTTGGACGGGTCTAAACGACGTTTTAAGTATGGTTCCATATATTATTTAATTATGTAGTGACGGTATTGTCTCAGTGGTTGTGAAAGGCAAAATATTTGCAATGGCGTTGTAGTAGGTACAATATCCCATATATAGTTAATGCAGGAAGATGGAATCTAGTGTTCAGGCATTTGAAAGTGAGGAAATGAAAATAATTCTTTGCACAGAGTGGAAATCCAACCCATAAACGCCACCTTTATAGGCAGACGTTGGTTTTTCATATTTATTTTTAACCCTTGCAATGTAAAATATGGAAATACATATGTTTTTTTCTAGAAGTTTGTATCATATATCTCTAAATGGGCAACCGTGAGGTAGTCCTAACAGTTGTCCATTTAGAGATATATGTAGAGTTTTTAATAGGAACAACAGAGTTGCTGTCAGAACAAATATTGTTCCTATTAAAAATACATATCCCATGACATATGTTTTTATTTTCTCTATATATTATACTTAAAAAAATAAAAATATATTCGTTTAGTACAAGCGGGTGAAGCCGCGCGAGGGTCGCTAGTTTTTAATATACTTTAAGCACCAAGTTTTATTTTCCATCTAGCATTCCTCGAATACGTTTGATGTTCAAGGCCGATGATCCAGATACTTTTGCTGAGAGGGTCAAGTTTGCCGTTCAATTTCGTAAAGAAGTAGAGAACAATTTAAGGTAATTAAAAAAATATATTTATTATCTTGAAGTGTGTAGGCAAAGAAAACCCGGTGTCAAGATACTCCGTTCTAATTTGAAACAAAATATTTTCAATTGTAGAACTCAACGTCGTGCTTTGTCTGATGGTAGCGAAGGAAAAACAATTATTTTAAAATATTTATTTCCCTGAACAGGAATCAAATTCACGACCAAAGCTTTAACGGCCAGACATTGGTCCACTCGCCACATTATTAAACATTAATATTGACAAAGCAAAATAATTTAATGAATGAATGCAGTACTATTTAAATCGAAATATGGTCGCTTGATATAGCGTTGTAATTGCAGGTAAATTCGTTTTGTCAGTATAAATTAACTTCGATGTTCCGATATCGTGATAGCCGATGTTACTGCACAAAGTTACTATAATATACGCTATTTAAATATTAATGAATTTATTTAGTTGTATATATTTAAATAATAATAAAAGTATATTATACAGATATAACAGATATTAATGAAATGGACGACTTATTAGTTTTTAACTTTTTTTCTTCTAGTAACAAGGCCGCTTTGAATTCCGCACACGCAAGGTCTCGAGAATTCGGGGGGAAGAGGTGTACGGAAGTGCTTTTTATGAACCTGTTCTGAGCGGGTTCTTAGTTTTCTCTGCCTACCCTGTTCTGAGCGGGATATAGCATGAGGCGTAAAAATAATTAATATTTCCAGGTTTTATCTCTATCTCGACTGTTTAATGCTGAACGGGTTGCCACGAATGCCGTTACAATTTATGCCGTCCATACTTAAAATGGTGATCATCCATCGGCAAGCTAAGCAATTGGATAACGACCACTTACACGCTCTTAAAAAACAGGTGAGTTAAATATATATGTACTAACTTATCAGCTTCACGCTGTATCCCGCATACAGCAGGGTAGGCAGAGGGAACCTAGTGTTAAGTATTTTCTACTACTACTAGGCTACCTCAGATATAAAATATAATTTATTTTAAATTTTAACATAAAAAATGATTTCACTTTCAACAGGTGGAGGTCTTATACAGAAAAATAGAAGGCAAAATGAAAATAATTAACACAATACTGAAATATCCGACTCTTTATAATTTCATCAAGCCGCCGACGAAGGATTACGTGCCGCCAGTGCCCGACTACGGTATTTCATTTCCATACTTATTATGTATATCTTTTTTTCTCAGCTTCACGTTTTATCCCGCGTAGGCAGCGATTAGAAAACGGAATGTCAAGACACTCTGTTGACTTTCTATTGTAACTTGCGTGTGGCGGAACTTAACGCCGCGTTTAGATTAACAAGAGTAGAAAGATAGTTATAGTTCTTTATTCCGAGTAAGGATCAAGTCCACATTAATCCACATCCACAATAATTCATATTTATTGACGTTTATATTTGCAGGGGAGGCAGAAGGAACCTAGTGTTAAGACATTCCGTTCCCCACTTTCCCCCGAATTCTAGAGACATTGTTTATTGAGTGGCGGAACTCAACGCCGCCCCTTGCCACGACACCAGATTGAAAAAATGGAAATATAAGTTTAAATAAATATTTCATTTCTCGAGTGGGGATCGAACCCACAATCAAACGGTTTACAGTCATGACTGGCCTGTATATATAATACTTATTATTTAAATTTATATTATTTTATTATGTTAATCGTGTATACGAGTATGTAGGTATGTATATTCATTTTATAGTGTTTTTTCTGATAAATCTTTTTCCTTCCGTAGGTCGCTTTCCGTGTGATATGATAGATTTTCCTGGACGTCTTAAGTTTAACCAATGGAACTCATTATATGTGCTAACCGAGTCAGTTTCGTGCATACATTTAGTTGTGGAAGAATGTTTAAAGGTAAAATCTGAAATATTTTTTTTTATTTTTTTTAATTTAATACTTAAATTAAGTGGTTAAGGCAATCTAGTACTTAGACACTCCGTTCCCTACCCTCCGTCCCAGTTTCTAGGTAAGTGTTAAGTGACGGAGCTTAACGCCGCGCTTTACCTTGTTATTAGAATGAGGAAAAGAAAATATTATTAAATATGTTATTCCGACTAGGAATCAAGCCCACAACCATTGCGTTTACAGTTGCACGCTTGTGCACCTCTCATAAACGAAAGATCGACATTATAAATGAAATTAAAATATTAGATATCTTTTTAAAACTAAAAATTAAATTTCAGGTAGAATCTATGTTATTTTTCACCGCAAATTACGGTAGAAATGTTAGTCTGGCTGAATTTGACGCTGCCCAGCAACATTGTACCTCTATGGTAAGTTTTATAATAATTATAAATCTAGAATTAATATTCTATTATTTATTTTTTATAAAATGTCAATTACAATATTTTTTAATCCCCCTTTTGGGAAATGAAATATTTAATATTTTCAAAGCGCTCTGGCAAAGCGCAGCGTTGTGTTCCGCCACTCAACACGCGATTCTCCACTATACTTTGGAACTATTATAAGAAATATATTTGAATTTTTTTAATATATAATTAAAAATATTATACACATCTCTCTGGTCTTTATCGTTTAAAAATAAACGGAAAAAACATAATTCTCTTGTTACAGATGTTGAAGTACCTTAATATAACCTGGTTGAACTCTACAGCGCACGCCATTAGAATGTCTTATAGAGACGTCGGGAAAGGGTTTGTAATATTTACTTCAATTATGTATAAAATGATAATGTATTAAATTACAGTATATCTGTATAGCCATCGGTTTTGGGTTCGTTTGAAGATTATTTTTATTTTTCTCGCTCTGGTAATAAGACTAATAGCGGCGGAAAACAGAGAATGGAGTGACTCTATATTAGGTTTTCTCCGCCTTCACGAGGGATACAGCGTGACTGACATTTTCGTATAAACATTGTCTATAATAATAATTATTTAATATCGAATAATTTGCTATAAAAAAATTCTTACCTAAATGAAACCAGCAACAAAAATATATAAAAAAACAACTTATTAATATGTCGTAACAAAGACAGAGATATCTTTAAAGTTCAATTTAAATAATAAGCAATTTACTAAGCATTATGTAATAGCAGGACCCAATTAACTTACTTACCCAATAACTTCTTATCGAGATTCGAACCCGCTTACCCGCAGTATGTACCGGTTACCTCACAAATTGGTATTTGACATTCAGGTGGTTCAATATATACGAAAAGAAATGGGAGTTCTATGGTGTTAGCAAATTGAGTAGATTCATGCAACTCGTTCGATTTAGAATGCAGGTAATATTTTACATATTTTTACAATGTTTTTTTTATACAAAGTGTGTCTACTGTATGGCGCAGCACCACAGATTGAGTTATTTTTATTTCCTCATTTGTAACAAGGCATTAGTGCCGAACGAAGGAGAGAAGTTGTTTTTTTTTTTAATTCTGTACCTCAAAAGAAAAAACATATTCTTGTAGGATCACTTTATTGTCCCTCTGTCAGAGTTGAGGTCCATTACTTAATACGCAATGGTCCCAGGATTCGGCGTAGTGTCTTAACTCTAGGTTCCCTCTGCCTACCCCGCTGTGTGTGTGTATGTGCGGAATACAGTGTGAAGCTGATTTATTTATACATTTTTAACTACCAATTTCCGTTCCAGTATGCCCTACGCTATTCCATAGAACAATCGATGGCGATGTTCGTGGCGCTGTGCGAGACGCCCTGCCTCTGCACGTACTCCTGCGAGGACGACTACGAGTGGGACTCGAGTGACCTCATCAACACACCGTTCAGATCACCAACGCCTACTTTGTTCTATTTCCATTTGATGATGTCAGTTGATGGACCTTATTATACGACGGCTCCGGACCAATTTGAGGTTTGGTGTTTTTTTATTATTTATTTAAGTCGACTTGTAACTAAGTACATTTGTAATATAAAATCTCAGAAACTGTATTTGATTTGTAGTAATTTTATTATCATGAAACTTGGCCGTCGTGGCACAAGGCCACGGCCAAGGCCAGCAACCAAAACGGTTGTGGGCTCTATTCTCACTTGGAGTAATGAGATATTTAATCCAAAATGGTCAATATCTTATTAATAAAAAAACAAAAGAATTACCATTCAATAACCAAACTGTTTCCTAAAAATTAAATATAGATTGTAATACAACGCCTGTTCCGTGAAATGCTGTACCGATGTCACTTTATACCGCAAGTGCACCCTAAGATCATGACGGGCCTCGTGTTCGACAAGGAGTTGTTTCTCACTTCTATTGGTATGTTATAAGGCTAAATCTAAATCTTACTAAAGTTAGTATTTAAAAAAAACATATGATATTAAAAGCATATTAGTATTTACTATATATAAAAAAAACTTGTTCATTGAGACAAAACGCGGTGTTGAATTCCGGTAGACAATATCTTCGTTTTGTATGTGCATATACACTTGTTATCCGCAGAGAATAATAATAACAGAGAATAAATAGAAAATAAGCTAAAAATATTTTCCAGGTTTAATGGAACCCAACGTAGTGGAATACAGGGAGAGGCTCCTCAAGGCTTACAGGAAAGCAATCATACCACTAATAGCGTACATGCACCAGTACGACTGCTACAAGGAGATCTATGAATTAAATATTGAAGAATATGTCGAGTAATTATTGTTTTATTTTATTTTAGCTTTCGTTTCCTACACATTCGGGAACGGGTGAATTAGTTAGGCTGAGGGCACCTATTGTTAAGGTACTATTGTTTCCCAAATACTGCCCGAGTTTTAAGACGTTGTGTGTAGCAGAAGTCAACACAGATGTTACCAGAGGGAGAAAATAAAAATATTAAAATANATATAAAATCTCAGAAACTGTATTTGATTTGTAGTAATTTTATTATCATGAAACTTGGCCGTCGTGGCACAAGGCCACGGCCAAGGCCAGCAACCAAAACGGTTGTGGGCTCTATTCTCACTTGGAGTAATGAGATATTTAATCCAAAATGGTCAATATCTTATTAATAAAAAAACAAAAGAATTACCATTCAATAACCAAACTGTTTCCTAATAATTCAATACAGATAGTAATACAACGCCTGTTTCGTGAAATGCTGTACCGATGTCACTTTATACCGCAAGTGCACCCGAAGATCATGACGGGCCTCGTGTTCGACAAGGAGCTGTTTCTCACTTCTATTGGTATGTTATAAGGCTAAATCTAAATCTTACTAGTATTTACTATTTAAAAAAAACTTGTTCATTGAGACAAAACGCGGGGTAGACAACATCTTCGTTTTGTATGTGCATATACACGTTATTATTCTCTGCGGACTTGTTGTCCGGACTTGTTGTCCGCAGAGAATAATAATAAGAACAGAAAAAACGTAAAATAATAATAACAGAGAATAAATAGAAAATAAGCTAAAAATATTTTCCAGGTTTAATGGAACCCAACGTAGTGGAATACAGGGAGAGGCTCCTCAAGGCTTACAGGAAAGCAATCATACCACTAATAGCGTACATGCACCAGTACGACTGCTACAAGGAGATCTATGAATTAAATATTGAAGAATATGTCGAGTAATTATTGTTTTATTTTTGTTTAGCTTTCGTTTCCCACACATTCGGGAACGGGTATTTCTTAGGCTGAGGGCACCTATTGTTTCCCAAATACTGCCAGAGTTTTAAGACGTTGTATGTGGCAGAAGTCAACACAGATGTTACCAGAGGGGGAAATTAAATAACTTTCCCCCGAGTGGGAATTGAACTCACAACCGTCTTGTTTACAACCACATACGTTTACCACTGCACCCCGACGGCTACCCTGAAACTGCTGGAAAAAACTATTACTCCAGTGTTCAAATAACAACTTTCTTATTTAGAATTCAAGTGGAAACAGATCTGACATGTTGAAAAATTTACAGAAACTTTCGTCAAGAAAAACACTCGGCATCTGAAACTCGTGAGGAAGTGCAAATGCACTACGACGCGAAACAAGATTTAATATGGCGCCTCCCACAGTATATTAACATTGGACCGTTTTCTCTTAATATCGATACTTTAAAGGTATATATTTTATCTTCGCATTTATGTACAGTACGGTCAACTAGTTGTGGTCGCCATAAAGTTAGCTTTAGATTTGAAAATTTAGCAAGCGATTTACGTATATGGCACTTCTAAAAACCTTTAAGAGAAAGTTGTGAGTATGATTCCCGCTCAAAACGTATGTAATTTATGAACATATATTTATTTATTTTTTTTGACACAAATAGCATATAACATATATAGGTTGTTGGCTCAATCTCCACTTGGGGGAATGCTTATATTTCAAACATAAGTGCAGCGTTGAGTTCCACAAGCATACAATGTCTCGAAAATTGACTGTAAAGTAGTGGTGGTGGTGTCTTATGTACGACGGATGGTGCCTATATTGGTATGGTAACCTATATTAGGTTCCCTCTGCCACCTTTCTATATAAGAAAAAAATGTGACATTTAATTTATGTAATATTACTTTAAAAAAAAACCATTTCCAGCAAATGTTGGTAACGAAACGCGCGGACATCATAAAAGCTCTACTAACAATGTGGGCGGAGGAAGTGCGCCTGGTCGTCGAAGATGTGATACAAGCCTACAAGAACATCATGAGGAAGCTGGGGGAGAAACCCAACACCATTGAGCACGTGTTCGAGATACGGGAGTGGATGGAGTCTATACCGTTCGCGTTGAAAACGCAAGAGGATTTCATGAAGAAAGTTCACACGGTGAGCTTAGTTTGGATTATTTTTGTTTGGAAGAATTTAACACTCTGTTCTCCTCATTCGCATAACATTAGGCTTACATTATGTGAAGTTGATTTTTTAAAAAATTTAATGACTTCAAAAATATTTTTAATAACATGGCTAAGGTTACCGCAGCGTATAACTGGCATCACGGTGGTTGTGGGTTGAATGCTTACTCTGGTATCTATTTCATGTCTCGAAATCAGGAGGTAAATGGAGAGCGAAGTGTCTTTACATATATTTTTACTTCTAAGCTTAAATAAACCTCAAATTCGACAGTTATTAGTCAAATACTTAGTCTTATTAAAAAAACTTTACAACTACCGTCAAGTGTTCAAACAGTTTTTCATTTTTTCACAGAGTTTCCCAGAACAATTGCCAAGCAAACGTGTTAAATATGTTTAAAGAGTTTCATTTATATTGGTTTAGTCTATATTTTGATACATATCTTACGTTTACAGGATTATGAAGTGCTTGATGTGTTCTTTACTCCTCTTGAAAATGAGGATTTCAGAGCGCTGTGGGAAGCTATAGGATGGCCGTTGAATATATCAAAACAAGTAAGTAAGGCTGGAATAAGTATATTTTTATTCGACCACAAGTAAGACGCTGTAGGGACGCTGAGGTCTGTCCCTCTGACTGTAATTATGGCGGGTGTGGGTTTGATTCCAAAGCTAGGGAAATTATTTTTATTTCCTCTCTCTTAAGGGCGGCCATTCGATACGCTGTCTTAAAAATTGGAGAGAATTGTGGAACGGAGTGTACAACGGAGTGTGCACATAACACTAGGTTCTAGGAAATTTTGTCTTCCTGGAAATATGCATGGAGTTAATCACATCTGTGACACCTCTTTCACAGTACAAGCGTTCTAGGCTTTATATTTTCAATCATTGTCTAGACTTATATATTGTTGTCACAGTTTTTATTTTTAAACTTCGCGAAAATAATTAAAATGAAAATATATAAGATTATATTACATGAATTATCTTATTTTATTGTGATAATCGTAGAAAATTTTAATTATCCGCTTTAAATCCTCTAATTAAACCTATAAAAATTAAACCTTTGTTATTTATTGACTTTATGTCATTGTATTGTTACTGAGGTATGCATTGTTGTTGTATTACCCAATTATGTAGTATTTCAATAGAACTTGACATTATTATAATTTTTATCTTTTTAGGCACTATGAAATTATTAAAATATGTCAATTGAACTTCACAATCATTCTTGTCCCTTTTTATTAATTATAATTTTAATTAAAATGGTAGTTTGATACATTGAACTATCTGAGCAGATAGTTTTGTCGATTTGAAATGTTAATTAAATAATAAGTCGATGTCTCTGTCGATGATCGGAAAGTAAGAAACATAGTGTCTTACCACTAGGTTTTCTCTGCCTTCTCTGCTGTATGCTATGATAGCGTAAAGCAAAAAAAGTTTATAGTGAAACTCTTTTACAAATATTATTTATTTAATTATTTATAGGTCGTAGCAACAACGGATTTCTTAGAAGAGGAACAAGAAAAGTTCTGGAAGCTCCACCAGCAAGACGAGCAAACGCTGTATGACAAAATTGATATGTTCACAGCGCAATGTATGGCTCTTACCTTGCAGAATGATTTTGCTAAGGTAAGCTCTTTATATTTTTATTAAGGGAGGTAAATGAATTCCGGGGTCGAAGAATATTGGAATAATTGATTCTATCGGTTTAGAATCGAACCCATAACTATCATGTTTAGATGCTGACATTGCAGGTTGTGTGGCGTAATTAAAATATTATATAAAATTGTAATTTTTAATGAATATTCTCATAGGTTCATGAAATAGCAAATGATATCAAAAAGGCTTGGAAAGGCATGAAGGATGCACAAGACTGGGGTAGGATACTAAATCAAAGACAGAAGTTATTCGGCCAGCCGGTAGTGCCGTTCGCTGATCTCAATAGATTGGTTAAAGAATTCGAGCCTTATAGAAATTTGTGGGTCACTGCTTCTGGTAAGATATGGATTTTTTTAAATTTCCTAAATTATAATAAGTCCATTAAAGAATTTAAATAATATTTTAAATATACTTAAATGCTGAGAATGATTTTATTTACACAGATTTCCTCAAAGCTCGTGAAGTGTGGTTTGACAATCCTCTCATTTATGTCGACGCTGACGCCATAGAGCCGGCCATCAACGAGTACTACAAAACCATAGTGAAATGTATTAGAACGTTTGCTGATTTGCCCAAAGTGCAACAGGTGGCTTTAACTATACGGGTCAGTATCAATTATTTTTTATTTATGGTAAAACCAGCGTACGGGTCACCTGATGGTAAATGATCACCGCCGCCCAATACCCTGTGACTAATTTCTTGCATGAAGATGCAATTATTATGGAATATTTAGGATAGGTTATTTAGGACTTAAAATAATATTATATATAAACGATTGAAATAAAAATAGATAAATCAAATTTTAGGATGACATGGATGAGTTCAGACCTTTAATTCCAGTTATACAAGCAGTTAAGAATCCTGGAATGAAAGAACGTCATTGGAACGAGTTTATGGAGAAAGCAGGCATGTTTTCACTTCTTTAAACATCGAATCAATATCCGATTGTGCCAAAAAATGTGTATTAGAATTATTCTTTTCTGATACTAGTAACTAAAAACATTTTATTGTAAGATTATTAAGTTAAGAAGATAAAAAGAAAGTAGCTTATTTTTTACTTAGTATCCTCCATAATATGTTTTTTCAGTATCTATTATTATTAAAGTTTCATTAGAACAATTCTATCTATACTTTTTATATTGAACTATTTGGGCTATGTATATAAAAAATAAATATTTTCATATATATGTAAAAAAATCAGGTATAACGGTGACGATGAATGAGAAACAAACATTCGCAATGTGTTTAAAGCAAGGCGTAGCTGAACACGCTGAACTGATATCGGAAATAGGAGAGCTCGCGAGTAAGGAGTATGTGATAGAGCAGTCATTGGACAAGATGCTGGGTGAATGGGCGGCCAGGACTATGGAAGTGTCGCCATACAAAAATACTGGTTAGTTTTATTTTATAAAAGATTTTAGTTATTTATTCTGTAACAATTTTTGAAGGTTTAATAGAGATCAATTTATATAAACTTTATTAAAAATCTTATACTTAAATAAATATTATAGGCACCTTTATAATGAAGATAGCAGATGAAACGCTACAGTTATTAGACGAGCATATCCTCGGTACTCAGCAACTTGGATTCAGTCCTTTCAAAGCTGCCTTCGAACTGAGGATCCAGGAGTGGGATGACAAGTTGAGGTTGACACAGAAAGTTGTGGACGAATGGATTGAATGTCAAAAGTAATTGATTATTTGTTTGGTTAAAGTATCCATTAACATATTTTTTTTAGGGTAGGCTCGACCTTGATACCAGAGCGAAGAAAATTAAATGTTAATAAATAAGAATTTATTTCCCCGAGTGGGAATCGAACCCGCAGCTGTTGTGTTCACAGCCACACGCTTGTGCACCTGTGCCACGATAACCTTAATCATAAACTATTATATAACGGTATTTTATTATAACTCTATCAAATATCCTCTATTTATATA
>JAKRZM010000859.1:9254-28251 GCA_036379175.1 Heliconius cydno galanthus
TTTAAAAGTTGGCGCATTTAATCTGGATTCCGAAATGGTACGACACTTGCTGGATTACTTCTTTGTTGAAGAGAGAAAAATCGAAATACACGATAATCGGGATGACGTTCAGCTTTTTGGTATCTTTTCCGATACATTCTAGCTGCAGCATTTGCATTACATAACCATTCTCCATGAATGAAATGCATATTGGCAATGTGTCAAAGACCGAGTATATGGCCTGCGAGAGCCCGGACTCGACCAATGTCCTTATAAGTCCTGGGCCAGCTGTCCTGGGACACCTGTATATAGAAGATAGATTTCAGGTTCAACTTTATTATATTATAATTTTTAAATGAGTCAAATTAACAAAAAAACATTAGACCTTTTTTGTAGATCGTTTATTTTTTTACAAGAATATACAGCTCTCAAGCAGCCACGTAGTGCTTGCACTTTCCCAGAATTATTAAAATAAGTTAATGGAATGTATCAATCTGTTTGCATATGCAGAATAATAAAAGTATTACAGGTAGTATGCGGGCGAAGCCGCGAGTGGGCCGCTAGTTAAAGTTAGATTTGAACAAGAAATGTATTAAGTTAATTTTTACTTTGTTTATTGAAGTCGTAATTTATTTTGACTTTTAAAAGTGAACTATTTTTCGTTATTAGTTACATAAATAATATTTCACAGTGCTAAGTCATTTACTAAACGCGCAATATAACAGACATCTATCTAGAGAAAAAATAATGAATTGCGCTACTTAGTCTTAGGGTCAACACTCGTAGCTAATAAAAATATGATACGAGATATAAATATATTACAATATTCTGTTCCATTTGAATTTAATGGAGCACAGCTACAGTACGGTCAACAAGTCGTGGTTGCGCTGAAGTTAGGTCTTCTGAAGTTATGCGCATTGTTCATCCGGGATGTAGTCTGCGCAGCCGTTGACCATTCTCTCTTCACAGGAAGGCAGTCCGTCTTCTTAATATATATCTATCTATAATATCTTTATAATATACTTCACGCTTTATCGAGCGCACAGCAGGATAAGCAGAAGGCACCAAGAGCTAAGATACTCTGTTCCAAATTTTCCTCTAATTTCTGGAGACGTTGATTGGGAAACCCAACGTCATGCTTTGCCTCGAAACCGAAATATTTCATTTCCTCGAGTGGGGATTGAACCTACAACCATTCTCTTGTGCTTCTGCGCCACGACTGACCTCTATCTTTTATCAACTTCACACTGTATTCCCCATAGGGATAGAGGGAACCTAGCGTTAACGCCTTAGAGTTACTGCTAGAGCGTAGAAATAATAATATTAATGTGCAATGCATTACCTCGATGGGATATCGAGCCCACAATAGTCGAGATGAAACTCCTAGCACTTGTAGTAACTAAGTTTCATACAAATTATCAACCCAAAAATTGACCCCTTAGGTGTCTAATGTCGCAAATACCCGTCTTAGCGAGTATCTATAAAAATAATAAACATACAAAATTTGACACCCTTGTATTAATGGAGTTTCATACAAACTATCAACCCCAAAAACAATCCCTTAGGAGTTGAATATTGAAAATTCCCGTCTATTTGAGCACCTACATCCTAAAAGTAACGCCTATGGAAAATATGAGTCGTAACTCTTGTAGTTTCTGAAATTTCGTGATGAGTGCCTTTCGACCTTTCGATTTTATCTATATAGAGATTGGTCCTACAATTGGTTTGATTAACATTTAATTTCATTTAACTTTATTGTAGAAGTCATTCATCATTTGTTACTATTTGTTTATTAAAACAAATAAATTGTTAGTAATCATAGGAAGAGTTGGTATGCTACTTAAAGTTAAGGATATAATAAAAGGAGAGTCTGTTTTCATCACTATAATATGTATTTTGATATTCATAACCAGTAAAGCTTCATTTGGGACTTAGTAAATCAATATCAGAATAAACAAGTATCAATGTCTTCTCAATATATTTTAAAGATCAAAATACATTTCTTACAACAATACCTCAATGTTAACAATTCAATCATACCAAATTACAATTTAGAACAATTATATAGTAGCATTCTCTATTACAATTTGTCACTTTAAAAAACACGAAATGCTGAAAAATTATACTAAAAATTGCTTATACCTAAAACAATTGCAAATAGTCAATGTAAAATTAAATCACTGCAGCAGTGGATCTGAACCTTGTGTATTCAGACCATGCCCAACTGGCAGTGAACTAATTTTAGTAGTAGCTGACAAGAATTGTACACATGCCTAATAAAATAAACATGTCCCATAACAAAACGACAAAATTAACTTAATTCTAATTCAATTATATTTAAATCTCCTTAAACTAAAAATATTACTAGTCTTAACTATAAGTTTAGTCCGGATCAATATGTCTGAAGTCACTCCCACTGTCCACATCACTACCTGTAGAAAACTATGTTTACTGCCTGGCTGATGAACTTACAATGCTGATAGTCTCCGGTTCAAATGCAGTTAGAATGTTGAATTGAAGCAAGACTCTAGACAAACAGACAAGTATACAAATAGAATTACTATTACATATTCTACAAAACTATACACTATATTTTATTTCATTTTTTGATATTAATTTTAAATAGTAGGAAAAGCTTGCTGAGCCACAGACTGAGATTTCCAGTGGATGAAGTAATTATTTTAGTTTCACTCTGGTATAACTTAAAGTGGCGTATTAAGTTTGCTTACTCAACATGCAATAAAAAAATTGAACAGTGCATGGGATACCCGAGTGTCTTAACACAATGTTTAAAAATAACAATATTAATAATTGAATATGCATAACATTTACCTTATTAAACAGGTGCCCCCGGTCCTCCTTTTTTACCGATGAGTGATTTGTGAATATGTGGGATGACACCACCTCCCGCAATGGTGGCTTTGATCAAGCTGTCCAGCTCCTCGTCTCCTCTGATAGCTAGTTGTAAATGTCTGGGAGTGATACGTTTTACTTTAAGATCTTTGGATGCATTGCCCGCTAACTCTAAAACCTAAAAATGTATAACTTATTAGTTGAATAATAAACTTAAATACCATAAAAACTCACTCACTTACTTATATGTAATTTGCCGCCAATTTACTTAGTGTTCTCAGAAAATTCACAAAACAGTAATATAAACTTTTTCTCTTTTAATATTAATTTTCATATGGTATAAAATAGAATGCTCAACTACTTAATAGTATAATATACGAAAATAAATAATAATTAATAATTTCCCGCCAAAATTATTATTATCATAAGTAGGCATAAGAAAATATGGAAATATTCTGCAAATATAAAAAGTAATTAAAGAGCCAAAATAGTGTTTAAAAGAATTGTTTTAAAGCTAATTTCTGGAAAATGCTAGCATCTTTCTATAGTAATTATACTAGCTAGCCGCCATATTGACAAGGCGTCACTTACCTCGGCTGTGAGATATTCAAGAATAGCCGCAGAATAAACGGCAGCCGTTGCGCCGACACGGCCGTGACTCGTAGTCCTATTTTTGAGATGTCTATGAATTCTACCCACAGGGAACTGAAATTTGAATACAAATAATCTCGGTCATTGATTATTAGCCCATACAAAGGTAGCCGCCGCCATACTAGAGGTCATGCGTATTATTCAATTTTAGGAAATAATTTTCTTTGGATATGTAATGATAATTTCGACTTCCTAAATTCTTAAAATTAATTAAGAAACGGAATAAACATACCTGCAAGCCCGCCCGAGCCGATCGTGAGACAGCTTTCGCCTTGGCTTTGCCAGAATCTTTGCCCGCTTTACCACCAGCCTAAAAATTGCAAAAAACTCCATTAATTTTAATCGTACGAAGCTGAAACTTCGCCAGAATACGTGTCACATCACACTTCACCAAAATCCACAATAAAATGATCACATCACTAAATATTTTTCACAAAATCTTGCAAAACTCACCATTTTGAAACGTGTAACACACTATCACTACAAGAGAACAACCAACAGGAAAGGCGCCAAGCCAAATCAACGGGACAAAGATGGCAGCGCCGCGCCACTTGGTGCTGTGGCAGGTTGGCCAACCGCACAAAACCGGAAGTGGCGCAAAAATAAACAACACTCCCTAGTGAATTCGACCAATGACATGCTTAGAAAATGGCGGGTGGCGCAGTGCTGCCAAGCCGTACTGCGGCTACTTTGGAAAGTATTTTTCTTTTTTGCTAGCGTTAGGTTATAATGTGTGCATTTTGGCTTCTATGATTTATAGCCTGTATATTGTTTTAAGTAGAACTTGGAAGATTAATAAATGTCGTTATTTAAAAAAACATATAATTTTGTCACGTTTTAATCGTTATATAAACCCATATTTTTTTCAATATTACGCATTTAATATATATAGTAGTATAAGAATCGACTACAAGTGCAACAATAATAATTGTAAGTATTTTTGTTAAGAAACTTAGTCTCCAATAAAATCTTAAATTAAAATCTTATCTGCTTATAAACTGATGACTAAAAGACAAAACCAAAAATCCATTTGGCAGGTAAAAAATATATTAATTATCTTCGTAAAAGAAATTCATTCTATGATTGACTTTCTATGAAAAACTTAGAAATAAATGTAATTTATTAATTGATTCATTAAATATTTATTTATTTAGGAAACATACCAATGGATCTTTAAGGTGAGACAGATTCTTCTTCCTGGCATTAATCCCGGCTATTGCCAGGGTCTGCCCTCCTACTCAACCTACTCCACTTTGCACGGTCTTTTGCGTCCTCGGTGTTTAGACCATTGGCTCTCATGTCCTGCATCACGACATCCAACCAGCGCTTCCTTGGGCGTCCGGGTGGTCTCACTCCAGGAACTGATATAGCAAGGCACTTGCATCCGACATAGTTCTTAGGCCGGCGCGTGACGTGGCCAAACCATATCAGGCGACGTTCTTGGAGCTTATCCGCTACGTCACGAACCCCAAGACTGCCCCGAATGAATGTGTTGCGTATGCGGTCAGACCGCGTTACGCCGCACATCCACCTCAGCATCTTCATTTCCGTGACGTGAAGTTCCTGTGTGTGCCGAGATAGTGCTGGCCAACATTCGCTGCCGTACAAAAGAACCGGTCGGATGATGCTCTTGTATATCAGCCCCTTGAGCTTGGGCGGTATTCTGCGGTCGCAGACCACACCGGTGACCTCCTGCCATTTGGCCCAGGCAGCGCTTATCCGGCCTTGGACATCGTGATCCATGCCCCCAGACTCGTGCATAACAGATCCAAGGTACCTGAACTTTTTCGACATGACGACTGGCTCAGGACCTATAAGGATCGTGCTCGAGTCCGGGCTCCCGCAGGCCATGTACTCGGCCATGTACAGATAAAATATCATAATATTTGTTAGTAATTTTTGAACTTTATTACTTTACTTGAATTCAACAAAGTGAATAAATTATATATTTTAATAGCTTATATTAGGAACTATTCGAAGCAACTTAAAAACTTATTCCATTGTTTTGTTTCAGTCTAGCTTTTTGTCTAGAGAAATTATCAGTTTTCCGTTCCACGCCGCGTTGTGTTGTACTGGTAGGAAATGAATATAATTTGGATATATCCTACCTAGTGATATCACGAACAAATGACATTGCATCGAACCCACAAATATTGGTCTTAAAGTTGCTGCTTTATTGCTCCATTAATTATCGAAATAGTGGCTTATTCCCGATAAAATTTTATTTAGGTTTAGGATATCAAATAAAAAAACTTAAATCATTCATAGACATTAATGGATAGGAATATTAATTCAAAGACGTTAGCAATTATTTAATTTATATTTTATTTATATGTTTTGGTTTCTAATCACAGATTTATATATTTTATAAACCTTTTGCATAATTATTAAGCGAGTAGGTAAAAGATAGCCCCTAGCCTTGAAGTAATATTCTATAGTAAGCACAAATAATAAGATCGTTTATTAAATTGTAAAGTATTTATTAACTAGGTAGTGTTAATAATAGATAAATCATATAAGCAAAGTTAGAATTAACAGCGTCATCAGCGTCGTCGATGAAAATTACGAATTAGATTGTTAAAATAATATTTTATATAAAGTAATTTTAGTGAAGAGACGTCTAAGCTGCGTCCTCCGACAGCTGGTCGCAGCGATCCTCCAGCTCGTACTCGTCGAGCTGCAGGCACTTGCCCCACTCGGCCAGCGTGACGCGGTGGTCGTCGTCCTCGTCGCAGCGGTCCAGGAAGGGCGCGATGCAGTGCTCCAGCGCCATGAGCGGCGCGCGGATGGGGAACAGCTCGTGGCGCGACACGGAGCGGTCGTTGTCGTGCGCGTCCAGGTCGCACCACTTCCAGATGGCGGCATTGGTCCAGCGCCGTGTGAGGTTGGACTCGGCCTCGCGCTCCATGCGCAGGTAATGCGGCGAAAGCTCGCGGCGCTCCGCCATGTCGCGCATGATGTTGAAGAGCCAGTCGCGCATGCGCCGCGGGAAGTCCGACATCTCGCTGTCGGAGCAGGCCGGCATCTCGCGGCACGCGCCATAGTACTCGATCTGCACGTGATGGTACTCGGGCCCGCGGCACAGCTCGCTGCCGTCCAGGCACAGGCAGCGCTGGCGGTACACCTCGCAGTCCGAGGACCAGGTCTCGTTGCGATGTGTGCACACCTTGCGCCGCGAGTCCGTCTCGTAGGGGCACTCCTTGATGCAGTTGCAGACGGCGTCGCCATGCTCGTCGATCTCGCACACGCGGCCTGCGCTGCAGTGCACCTTCAGGCACGGGTCGTCCATAAACACTTCGTTACCGCTCTCCTCGTCTACTTCGTTCATCAATTCATTGACGCGAGCCCGTTCCGCTTCCTACAATAACACACGTGATTACAAAGTGAGTCATCTATAGTTATATGTACAGGTATATCATATTTTTATGTACCTAAATATACACGACTTTTTTGTATACTTTACTTTGTGTGGAGAAATAAATTATTTTATTATTATTTATTTATTATTATATATTAGTTAAGTAAGCGGCGTTACCTGGAAGCGTTTCTCGTCGAGGCGCTCCGCCATGCCAAGCTCGATGTGCTCGGCCTCGGCGGGGGGGAAGAGGCGCGCGGCCGCCAGCATAGCCGGCTCCGTCGTCGTGGTGGTTCGCGGGCGCCGATGGCGACGCCGCTTCTGATATATCACAAACAAAACAATAAATAATACAAAAAGTACAGTATAATTATACATATTTTATGGATAGGCGCCAGGCCAGCGGCCAGTGTGACGCGTGAACTTGCTTAAAGCGTTAATGTCACAACTGACACAACACAACTTTGAAAATGTGACTAAACTATACAATAATTTTAAGTAGAAGGTTTCAGAGTACTACCGTGACTGCTTCAGTGGAGCAAATTGCTGCGACCAATAAGGCCAGCAGCAGGAAGTAACTCCTCATCGTGTATTATTTCTGGAAAGGAAAACAAAAAATATAATGTACTTACTCATTTTTAAAACAAACTTAATTTTAGTGCTAAAATCAGTCTTGCATCTTCACTGACTGATTCAACATAGGCTACATTACATTTACAAAAGTAGAGATCCCTAATGAAAATGCAATAATGTAACCGAAGGTGCGCTGCGGAAACTATTCACGATGTTCTAAAGTATTATAGAACGTCCGCGATACCATATGTCCAATGTCCAACTACTGTAGTTAAGTATGCCAATATTCCACTTTTTTACATTTTAAAAGTTGATAAAAATGCTGACAATAATCAAACTATATTATTCCTTATCCTTTTAATTATATATTTTATTAAAGATAATTGCAATACATGTAAAATTTATTTTTTAAACTATTAAAATCGGATATTCCTTTCAAAATATATAACGTCGTCGTCGTCGTCGGCGTCCGCGGGAGGGACGCGCGGTAGGCCCGGCACGCGGCTTAAGATTGTAACAAATCAATGTTGCTGTTCAACGCAAGCATAAAAAAGTCAAAGGATGCAATCGACATCCTAAAGTACTTGAAAAACCAGTATACCCCATACTTACTTTAGCATTTAAACAGTTAAGTTAAAAATTACAACAACTAACTACGAATCTGAGTTGAACCTTAAGTCTAATTGTACCGGCTGATATGTACTTTAAGAACAATCTTAAAATATTATAATTTTACCGCAGGGTTATTATAAAAATAAAGGCAGATGTTGTTTCGCTGTTGAAACCAATATTATAGGTAGGTACGGTCCGAGGAATGGCCGAGAAACACATTACCTCGCGATGACTTCATATGTATCTGTTTAAGCACAATTGCAGACATGGCACAGTTCAGCCAGCCCGGCCCGGCCCGGCCCAGCCCGGCCCGGCCGGCCCGGGCTATAACGTAACCCACTATCACAGTGTATCTATCTGCGTTTATTTGCTGGAACTAAATTGTGATCACTATTATTTTGATTAAAATCACATTCGATTGCGTCATCTGCGCTGATCGGGACCCAGGAGCAGGGGGCGCAGGGGGCGCAGACGACTGTCAATATTAACTCAAGACCTATAAGTTTGCCTGCAAATATATAACAATCCATATCTATACTTATAATAAATCTGTATTTGTTTGTGATAAATCTGTATTTTTAAGCAACTTTTAAAACAAGGAGGAGGTTCTCAATTAAATATTTTCGATTCGATATTCGATTCATTTAATTATTTTGACTTCGATTTCGACATTGGATTATTCGATTCGATTTGGGTATTTTTTGTAATATGCAAGCATTACAGTTATTTTACAAAGAATATTATAAAACCCAAATCAATAACATTACATTTAAGGATGTTTCTAAACGAGTAAATTAAATTAGTCATTGACATCAACGCATATGACTGTCAGTCAATTCTGTTTATTAAATGAATAATCATGTAGTTCAAGCGGGCGAAGCCGATGCACTATGGGACGCTTCTTATAAAAGCGTGCCAAAAATGGTCGAAACAAAAGTCGTAATTTCAAAGTTCTGTTGATTGTTCTATATACTAGAATAGACTATCTTATCAATACAACAAGATATAAGAAGATAGAAGAAGATAGAAGAAGATTTTATTTTTGATAGCAGTTTAAAGTATCCAAAATGACCTTCAAACAATACCCTTCCATATTTCCCTATTTTCCGTACTGCATATAGCGATATTTAAGCGTTAGTTTCTTAATAAATTTATATAGTAACTATATTTATGTTATACATTTTTATAAAGCTCATTGTTTCTTCTTTAAGAAAATATAATTAGTGTATAATAAAAACCTATATTTAAAAAGATATCTTAAAATTTTTAAAAGTGTTATATTTTAACATTTTCATATTATCAATTGGAGTTTCACTGTTGCCGCTGGCTGCCGCTGCCGAGAAAACTATATTTATGTATACTACAACTATTCAACAATTATGGGAAAGAATAAAATTTTGCGCATATTTGCGGCACTTTGATTTAGAGCAAAAAAACCAAAATGTAGTAAAATGTAAATTTTTGATATTTCATGAATACTGCTTTTATTTTAAATAATTGGCGTCCTGTTTAGTTCTTTTTTGTTCTATAAGTAGAAAAAAACTATCAGAATGTTTATTTTAACATGAAAAATAATAATATGTCTATTTTTGGAAGAGCATATTTGTTTTGAAATTGTCATTTTTTGTGGTCATTCCAACCATGAACATGATAAAATTATCATTTTTTTATGTGAATAAACAATATTATGTGAATACAAAATAAAATATTTAATTAATTTGATGTGGTTTTGCACAAAACACTTTTCTGGACAAGTATAAAAAGACCAATTATAACTACTTAGTTGCTTTCATTAGAGTAACCGGACTTTTTTGCATTGTTTCTAATACTGTTAACTTATTAAAAGATATACATATATTTTGTGCAACATGAGTGAATTCGTTTGCAGTAGACGTAACTTATGCACTTTTATAATTCTTCAAACTATGTCATCAGGACTTGCCGTAAATGTCGAAAAATTCGATCAATACTTTCGATCGACACTTAATACAGCGCAATTGTATGTTAACAAATGTAACAAGTATTACATGCCTTCTTCAGTGCATAAAATTCTTATACATGGAGCTCAAATTATACAGTACTATGCAATTCTTCCTATTGGGCAACTTTCTGAAGACGGAAGGAAGAAATAAGGATTACAAAAGTATCTAACGAAGTCTGTGTTTGACGAAGCTAAAGAACTTCTGCAAGTCACAGAATAAATTCCTTGTTTACGTCACAATTTTTATTAAAATTATTTTTATATTACATATGATACATCAGTTTTTTGTTTAACAGCCTAGATTTAGTATACTTAAGTTACTTTTAATGATTTAAAAATAATAATAATTTTTAGACATCTTAATAAGCTCTTATTTATGACAATTTCTAACTTTTTTTTATTAAATAAATCGTGACTTTTATTAATATCTATTTTATGTCATTGATAGCAAATATATTCAAGTGTATATATACAAAATTTCAACACTTTGCGATGAAAGCTGAATGAGTTACGGATTTTTGACACGAAGCGCGTCATTCCGTCCCACTGTGCGCTGGCAGGCCGCTAGTATTACATATAATTAATTACATTGAAAAAACAAAATATTGAAAATATTATTTTATTAAAGCATTGCAAAAGCAGAAGTGTTGACATCGAGAATCGAGCTCGTGATCCATTTACCTATTTCAGCCTATAAGAGATGCGAAGGAAAGAATCCTAATTGAACATAACGAGAAGCTCACTTTGCCGTATATTTGTTTCCATTGACCTAAATATGCCACAAATGTATTACCAGTAAGTCATTTTAAGTGTATTGGGCAATGGGTACTTTAGTTTCCATCATGTTAGTTCCGTACACGTCCGTACGTACAGCTGGGGGAGAGCTCGCCGAGCTTTCTTATTAAACATAACTTCCGTTCCGTGCCGGCTTTACAAACTATACATAATATAAGTATATAAGCGTGAGTGTCGTTATATAAGTATAAATATGATATTCGTTATCACTCGACTGATTGTGAGTTGACCGTATTTAAATAAACCAAAACATTATATTTGTGTAAAAATAATGATAACCTACGACCGGCAGCCTCTTCCCCGAACACGCTAACTCTGTCACAAACTGGCTTACATTTTCTATTTTGAGATATCTCTAATGTAACTGGAACACGTATGCTGATGAGGAGGTTATTCGCGCGGACGGAAGCGCGGCTATCGCAGCGTCCGCCGATAGCCGCGACCCGGCCGCCGCCCCCGCCTCGCTGCTCATAAACTCTTAACATAAAAATATGAAATGTAACTTTAATTATATTCAAAGACACAATACATGCATGCATGCATGTAGCGCATGTTGGACGTAAACATTTAACGCTGACTCCAACGTTCAGCGACTTGTTTAGTGACGAGTGTCATAATACTGCATTCTACGAATCAAATATTACAAATAACAACCTATGCATGTACTGATGTACTACACCTACCTAATCAAAAACGTGAAAATGGCGCGTCTGTACATTGAATATATTTACAAAATAATCATTGAGGGGGGGTTTAGCTACAAAAAATTGTCTTTTTATTTGTCTTTTTGTACACGCTAATCTCCGGAACTACTGGACGGATTTGAATGAAACTTCTTTGGTTGTATAGCTGTTATGTCTAGGCAACACCTAGGCTATATTTTATTTTGAAAATCTGGATACCTGGTGTGGAACCTTCACAGCCTGTCTATAGTTTTATAAGAGATAAAAAAATACACTCCTTGGGGAAAATTGAACAACATGACAAACAATTTCCACCCACATAACGAAAATGAAGGTCTGGAGTGCCTGACGTGGAACCCTAGCAGCCCATATAATCTCTAAGAGATATAAATATAGCGTCTTAGTAAAAGTCGATCAACATACCCACAACAACCCAGCTAAACCTTAACAGATATAAATACAATGGCTTAGGAATAGTTGTTCTGCGTGGTCAGTGTTGAATGAAAGGAGGTTATTATTATGATCTAATAATTTTAAATAACATAAGCCAGGAGTACCTTCCATTTTTCTTTTGAAATACGGAACCCAAAAATAGATAATACTCTTTGTGCAGTCAAAATAATTTCATTTATGTGTAAATATCGCGAAAACTAAAGAATTGATATATACAAAATATATTATTTAATGATTTTATATTATACATTATGCACATATCTACATGATCATTTTATTTCGTAGTTGGCCATTAATCTTTTTATTACGATACACTCTCAAAGTTCCATTCATAACTCTAAAATGTTGTGTTAAATTTGCAGAATCAATTCTGTTGTTGAGTTATCAATAAACCTGTTTTCAAATACGCGATAGTCCTTTTCTTATCCCGTCTCCTCTCAGAGTATTCTTACGATTTACAACAAAGTAAAAAATCTGCAATTTTTAATAACTAAGCTTAAATATAAAAAAATTGTTAATTTTTTTGCAGCAGATATTAACGGTACATATTTTAAATTATTATCCTTCATTTATCATCTTTATTTCAATTTGATACAAATAATTTTTAGACGAAATAAATATTATAATACTCACCCCGAGGAGCGCGTCAAGTAAGAGCGCGCGCCGCCGACTGCCTGTGCCCGTGTGCCGTGCCCGGTGCCCACTGCCCAGTGCCCCAGCCCGCCTTGCTACTCTTGCAGTCTTACTAGTGCTACGACGACGTTTGACCTGTGCTTTTGTTTTCATTCTTACATCGCAATTATTTTGTCAATGTTTGTTGAAATCATTAATAGCAGTAATTTTTCTAATAAAATCTTAGTAAAAATGATACCACTGAACCCTCAGTGCTATTAAACACGTAGCTACTAAAAATAAAATAATCTTTTTTTTGTGGCGCAGCGGCACAATGATGTGACTGTAACGCGACGGTTGTGAATACGATTCCCACTCGAGGAGGTGAAATATTTTTTTTACGTTTACATTTCCATTTCTTCGCGCTGGTGTCGAGGCAAAGCTTGGCGTTGACCGTTGAGTTCTGCCACTCAACACGCAATGCCTCCAGAATTCGGCAGAAAGTGGGGAACGGTGTGTCTTAACACTAGGTTCCCTCTGCCTACCCTCCTGTGTGCGGGATATAGCGTGACACAAAAAAAAAATCTTTTATTTTTGTTATTTATAGGAAAAATATATTTATTATTAAAATTATATTTGTCATAGTAGATGAACAACAGAAATAAACACAGATATAAAATGATGTTAAATAAGATGATGTAAAATAGACATAGATACCTAATGTAGACATTTATACATTTGTCAATTAACGGTTTCGATAAATCGGATCGAACCGTGAACAGCTGGAGAGTGGATGGTGGCGTCCGCCTCAGATATTGTGGTAGATAAGGATTCGTTAGCTTTAGTTAAAAGTAGCATTTATACATTACTAGAGGACGCGCGCAGCTTAGCCCGCTTGAATCATATAAATATTTATTAAATACTAGCGGACGCGCGCAGCTTCGCTTGCGTATTTAAGGGTGAATTCTAATAACCCATGAAACATGTGTTCAATTAAATATTTTTAAGAGTCTAAATTTCAAATTTTATAAAAATCGGTGGCGATTTAAAGATTTTTCCATACAAACTTTCAACCCCTTATTTGCACCCTTAGGGGGTGAATTCTAGAAAACCATGAAACATATGTTCAATTAAATATTTTTAAGAGTCTAAATATCAAATTTTATAAAAATCGGTGGCGATTTAAGAATTTTCCCATACAAACTTTCAACCCCTTATTTGCACCCTTAGGGGGTGAATTCTAGAAAACCATGAAACATGTGTTTAATTATATACGTTTAAGAGTCTGAATTTCAAATTTTATAAAAATTGGTGACGATTTAAAAAAAACCTATACAAACTTTCAACCCCTTATTTGCACCCTTAGGGGGAGAATTCTAGAAAACGATGAAACACGTGTTCAATTAAATACTTTTAAAAATCTAAATTTCAAATTTTATAAAAATCGGTGCCGATTTAAATTTTTTTCCATACAAACTTTGAACCCCTATTTTACCCCTTTAGGGTTAAAATTTTTCAAAATCCCTTCTTAGTGGATGTCCAGATTATGAAAGTAAACATCTGTCCAAATTTCACGTTTCTACCATCAGCGGTTACGGCTGTGCGTGCGTCTTACCTCAGTCAGTGAGGACAAGTCCTTTTATATATATAGATATTTATGAAATTATTTTCAGTTTAGGGGTTATATTTCGATAAATCGTGAAACACGTGTTCAATGAAATATTTTTATGAGTCTGAATTTTTAATTTTATAAAAATCGGTGCCGATTTAAAAAAAAAACCATACAAACTTTCAAACCCTATTTCATAGTTAAAATTTTCCAAAATCCCTTCTTCATTGATGTCCAGATTACGAAAATAAACATCTGTTCAATCACAAATTTCACGTATCTGCCATCAGCGATGCTACTGTGCGTGCGTCTTACCTCAGTCAGTGGGAACATGTCCTTA
This sequence comes from Heliconius cydno galanthus, assembly GCA_036379175.1. Classification (NCBI taxonomy): domain Eukaryota; kingdom Metazoa; phylum Arthropoda; class Insecta; order Lepidoptera; family Nymphalidae; genus Heliconius; species Heliconius cydno. The sequence continues at coordinate 23,751 of JAKRZM010000859.1, forward strand.
TATATATATCTATACTAATATAATAAAGCGGAAGAGTTTGTTTGTTTGAACGCTAAGATCTCTGGATCTACTGGTCCGATTTACTTTGTTTTTGTTTCAGAAGTGCTATAGGCTATATAACATTACATTACACATATATACTTATATATTTTAAAGTACTTTCTAATTTGACATGCAATTTATTCTGCCATGTTAATAACAACCGTCGCGTCGCGGTAATCGCGGTCATTTTGATATTCATCCTTATGAAAATAAATATAATAGTCAGTTTTAACATTTTATCTAGATTGAAATTATAGTTTACTGTATAACATTCTAATAAATAATTAAGGAGATGTCACTGATTCGAAATGACCTAGTCTTCGGGCGGCATAGTATGAGTATGACCGACGCGAACGGGCAGACGATGTCCACGGTTTTATAAATTTTCATACATTTTCGAACTATTGTTAATTTTTATGTAATTATTTGCCGTTTATAAATAATTTAAACTACACTTTGATTCTCTTCTTATTTTATTTGATATTGCTCGCTAAAATTATCCTATTCAATATAGACAAATGTTTAGTTATTTCATAGAGTCGATATCTACGAGTATGTACGCACGCACGGAAAACGTTAGGTACTTTTTCTAATATTAAGAATATCCTTTGGTTACTTTTACTCCTTTTGTTGGTTCATTTTAATACTCTGATAATTTTTTCTAATAATATGCCTCTACTTATTATTCTTTTTGATTATTTAAGCTTATATTTTCTTACTATTTCTATTGAAAATTGAAAATAATTTCATGATTATATTTAATAAATATTCTTATAATTGAAGCAGGCGTAGCCGCGTCCGGGTCCGCTAGTATATATATATATATAAATTATATGTCCGTTACTTTTCATTTTGAAAAGATAATATAATAGAATGATAATTTTATAGTAATTCAAAGCGTTTTTAATCATGAAGGCTCGTTGTTATTAATCTAAGGGGGATAGTAAATAAAACACACGGCGTTGTTACAAAAAGTACGTCTCTATTACAGAGGGCGGTGCGCGCGGTGGAGGAGGTGGTGGTGGTGGTGGTCGCGGCGCCACCACTATCAACACTACAGCGCGCACTCCACAACGCTAAGTTTAGACCCGCATCGACACAACAACCAACTGACGACTGTAAGGAACTATAAAACATATCATGTTATTGAGAATTTCAGAGTCTAAACTCGCTTGCAGTTTGCGGACGACGACCGCGAGGTCACATTCATTGTGTTTAGTACAAAAGACATTGCTCGTCGCCCGAACGAGGACGCCTCAGAGGCCGACTGCGTCCTCGTTCCGGCGACAGCTTCGTAAATATTTAGCATATGGCTAGTTTTGACTATGATATAAACTTAAATTAAATCAGTACAATAAATACAGAAACAAATCGAAGAGGTTAAGAGCTACACGAGTTGCAAGTGCGTGCGTGGTGGTGGGTCTGGCAGTGACGATGGTGTCGGATATATGTGTAGGGGTTAACTATAAATATTCCAAATGCATCCAATATTGCTCCCAATGTTTATTTGTTGAGAATCAAAATACTATTTATTATTAGTAATATTTCTCATATACAAAAATATTAATAAAATCGACCAAAAATGCTTACAAAAATTTATACGAATATAATTATTATGTAAAAAAAATACGCAATGGTGGTTTAAGCGTGACCTCATCTCCTCTACACACAACAGCAAGCCCGTCACTGCCGGTGCCGATGGAAAACACGTAAACATGTACAAGACAGTCTCGATGCCAGGCAGAGTTGCCACAATCGTATGACTTATAGAAGTTTTATTCAATTCTAAATTTTAGTATAATAGATACAACAAAAAAGTTATACCTTATAACATTATTAACTTATACATTTATTTGCATTGTTTAATCTGATAAAAAAAGTTCATCATAATGTATTTATTAATTTGGAAAAGATAAAAGTTTAACTTTTTACTTCAAGAGACTTCTAGAACACTATAGTCACTAAGAACCATAGACTCGATTAAATGTGAACGAAGCACTCACTCATCCTGTTAACAAAAATGTCTTCCAAGTAATATAAAAAAATCATTACAGTATAAACTAAAAATGATATTAGTACGCAAGAATATATTAGTGACATATTTTAGCAAAAGCTGATGTAAGGAGTGGCGCGGCATCGTGACGTAAAGAACTAAACCTAACACTTTCAATTGGGATCAGTTTCCTTTTCAATAGTGTTTACACCACAATTGCTGTAAATAATTTATAGTGTTACCAACATGAATAATTTCTATTTGAACGTACTCTAAAAATACAATAATTAATAAATATTGGTTAACTCAAAATAATGCCATTTAGATGTCCGTACGACGTATGTAAGCAGACCAATTTGTCAATTAATATTTGTGTTATGTCAAATTAGATGCATAGCTATTTAAGATAAAATTATTGAATTGAATTCTTGATATATGGCGTTTCGAGCGTGCCAGTTGAGCACAATTCATTTCGCCAAAAATAAAATTATAGTAGCCATTTCAAATATGTCAATCTTGCTAACTTATTTAAGTCACGTAAAAATACATTAAAAATAATATACAGAATATGGGCAAATGTTATCACTCATTGATTTTAATGATAAGAATTTATTACATTTCAAGATTTGAAAATAATTGTATGTTATATAATAGCTACCAGAGACCCGGTCGACGTCGAACGAACGACTTAAGAATGTTTTGGATCAAATTTGCTCCATATTCAATATAACGACGACATTGAGTCCAAAGTAATGACATCAAGATATTTTTATAATCTATAAGAAGCTATATGACAAATATCAATTGCGAATGTACCTACGCACAGGACAAGGCGCAGCCAAAATGTAATATATCTTAATATTTTTAAATCAAAATACAATTAGTGGTATAGAAAATATAGGTCGACCTACAAAAATTAGAAGTCCCAGTTTAAGTTGTAAGTGTGAGTGGTTAAGAGAGGGCGGCCGCACCTTACAACATCTTACATTAGAATTTTCCACATCTACATACAATTTTTAAATTACATATATCATTACTCGAATGCTAGTGTTTTGTTCAACTAAGTTCAATATAGTTTTATTATAATCAGTATACAAAAATGTAGTTACAGTAGGCAAACTATATAAGTGATTCGCGGGCGTCACCGTCAAGTAACATCGGTCACACGGACAACTTTAACATACCAAAAGCTGGAGGCGCAATGCAGACGGCATTGCAAGTATTTATGCTGTATAATAGACTTCGCTTCCGTTGTCGCGCTCTGACGAGGACAGACACACATTTACAAAATGGAAACGAGCGATCGGATGCACTAACTGCAATAATTAATATATCATCAGTGATGCATAACACTTTTATGCTTTAAAAGTAAATTACAGAAAATAGGACTATTTGAAGAACTAAAGGCTGTACACGGCGCGCGAGCGCATCCGGGCGCCCGCTCCGCTCGCGAGCGTCACGAGCGCTAGCTATAAACAAAAATTAAATTTTAACCGCTTAATATAAACTTATATAATAATTACAGGAGTCCAACGGGACGGGGACTGCGACCGGCGGTCGACCTTCGCGACAAGTCATTTTTTACTTTTCTTCGTTGAGTTTTGAAAAAAAAACCCTAAAAACCTAACCTATAGTTGAGCCCACCTACGACGGTGTGGCGCCGCGGGGGGCGACCGCTGGTCGGACACGACGACATACAAGTACATACAAGAATTTGCGTGAAGAAAGACGGAGGGGCGAGAGGAGCACCTTACATAAAATTAATTCACTATCTAACTACTTAACGAAAAGAAGCGATATGCGAAGCGTGATCAGATCCGCGTGACAGGGGCGGCGCAGGTAGGGCGCCTAACGGGGGTAGGGAGGCGCGGGTAGGGCGCCTAGCGACGGTAGGCCTGGCGCGGCTGGAAGGCGGCGCGGTGGCCGGAGGGTGGGCGGCGGCGCGGAGGCTCCCGCGCGCGCGTCTTCTTCTCTTCCACGTTCAACTTCACCCCGGCGCCCTCGCCGCCCTCCATCGGGAAGAACAGAGGCTGTAGAATACAAACAATCGGACGATATGGTAACTATGTTTGCAAATGTCTAATTATATTTTGATAACATTTTAAAATGTATAAAATAAAATAATGACGGTGCAGGATACCGACCGCAGCGCTGAGGCAGTCGGCGGCCGCCTTGGCCGTCTCGTAGGTGATGAACCCGTAGTTGGGGTGCCGCGGTGCGCCAGGCGCGGCCGGCTTGCTGTGCACGCGCAGCTCGGCCACGGGTCCGAAGCGCGCGAACAGCGCCCGCAGCTCGTCCTCGGTGGCGCAGTGCGGCAGGTTGCCCAGGAACAGTTGCTGCGCGTCCGAGTAGCGGCGCTCCGGCCGCGGCTCGCGCACGTCGGCGGGCGGCGCGTGGGGAACGGTGCGAGGGGGGCGCGCGGGCGTCGTGGCGGGGGCAGGGGCGTGGGATGCGGGCGTTGGCGCG